>JAMKCH010002528.1:0-37230 GCA_023653785.1 Ophioderma brevispina | reverse complement strand
GATATAAAGTAAAAATAAAAGGGGTCCTAGAATTGAGCCTTGAAGTACGCCGCATCTGATGGAAGAAGTGGACGACTGGTGTTGATTATAATCAACGAATTGTTTTCGGCTATCTAGATAATTTGTAATCCAAGTATTGGCAGTACCTCTTATCCCATAATTGCTTAGTTTGTTAATAAGAATTGTGTGGTCAAGAGTGTCGAAAGCTTTATTGAGATCTAAAAAGATCCCGAAGTTTTTGGTCGAGGGATGTAACAATTTTATCATAGAGTTTATTGATTGCCATGAAAGTGGAATGTTTAGGTCTGAAGCCAAACTGGGCAGGAGTGAGGATATTATATTTATCTATAAACGCGATGATTCGATTATAAATTAGTTTTTCAAGAATTTTGGATAACGCCGGAAGGATGGAGATAGGCCTATAATTGTTGAAAGAGTGCTTATCGCCAGCTTTATAGATCGGAATTAACCTTGCAACTTTGCGTTGAGAAGGGACAATACCGGTGGACAAAGAAAGATTGAATATTTATATTATGGGCTCAATAATATAAGGCAAGATCTGTTTGACATATGGTCATCACCTGCGTTGCTCACAATAATCCTTGAGTGGTGAGTCAGATGGGTTGTTCTTGGATCAGCAAGATGTCATCTAGGGGCTATTTGAGGTTATTATTCCATTTAAGGTTATTATTGAAAAATACTTCTTTGACCTTAAACAAAATTAACTGAGCATTCACCAAAACCACTTATATGATCCACGAGTTATATGTGATGATCAGTGTTATGTCAAAAGTCATTTAGGAGTAATTTGAGGCCATTGTTGAAAAAATGCGCAAAAAGCTTCCTCATCCACATTTTATGTGTTGAATATACATTTTAAGATACAAACCAATATCAGGATCAAAAAGACTGAAGGTTTGCCCAGTAACTCATTGAAAGTTCATGCCCCCCCTGCTCTTCTTGATAACCATTTCCTTGTTCACCTTTGCTTATAAAATTCGACTTCTCCATTCCCCCACCGCCATAAATAATGACCTCCCCCCATTACAGTACAGGATATTTTGAACTAGAAGACATCCTTCGAGAGGGTTAAAAACTCTTTTGCCCCCCCCCCCAGATCATCCAAACAAGCGAGGCAGGGATACATGCGCCTTGTTCACCTGAACATTTCAGATATTTCTCCAGGTGATTCTTTTTATACACCTCATACATATATTTCTGTCATCTGATTGGTTAAAATTGAGTCACATGATATGGGTTAGCTCTACCATTTCCTTCAACCTCAACCGTTTTTGTTGAATGAAGAGATAAACAAAACAGACTATCCCCGTGGGATAGTACCCCGGAAACCTACTATCCTATGACAAATAGCTACCTTACGAATTTCTTGCAGAGATGAGCGATGTAATATTAGGCACGCGTGTCAAGTTTGGAGAGGTGCGAGGTCGGGGATCCCGAAATGCCCTTTTTAGGAAATTGAGGTCAAAGGTATATAGGGCAATTTATGTATATCTTCAGAGACTGTATCCATGTCCTGGTTATCTATGATGTAACATACTCCCAAATTAATCACTCAACAATGATGATATCATGCGATGTCTCTACCAAGTAGAAGTTGGCAGCTGATCATGGGCACCCATTGTCACACCCTGTGGTTGTTAGCAGATTCCCCCCACCCCACAACCCAGAAGGCTGACCTTGGTTTAAAGGGATAAGCAGCGATAATGCGAGAGAATAAAAATACGGAAGTGCATATTTCTAGCTTATAAGTCAAAGCTTAGTGTGTACAATTCCATTACATAAGCACAAAAACACCAAATAGTGAGAAAATGAAAAAGTATTTGAGGAAATTTGTCATACCATCTCTCGCAAATAGCCATACACCGACGGCATCTCAAAATCTACACTAAAAAGCTGATTAAGGTTTACACCAGCATCAGATAAAAAGTACTGCCTTGTCTTTAATACGCGGATTTCAAGCCAACCACTTGCAGGTCCATGCCAGTAACAAAAATACCAAAATAGGAATTTTGATGAATTTTTCGATGTTTTGGATCAGCAAATCGCTGCATATCCCTTTAATTTAGTGTCCAACGTCATCAATGCGTTAGATCTTTACCTGTGATATGTCTAATGTCGTGTAATCTGCAAGAGCAACATCTTGCTTGATTGCAGTGCCCACAACAGCTCCAGTGTCTGCAAGCCCAAGCGCACCCAGCTCCTCCTCCACTGCCGAGACACTGGCAACCGATAATTTCCCCCTTGGTGCCCTATCAGTAGATGTTAACTAATAAGCAAACAAATAAAGAGTAATAGATGTTTTAATAGGTTGATTTTCAAAGAGCTCACGATTTAGCATTTCTGTTAGCTTAGCAGATACAATATACAGAGCGATGTGTTTGTCTGGCTGTCATTCTGTGTGTGTGTCTGCATCTCTGTAAACAAATTCAAAATGCTGCTTGTTGCAGATGTCTGGATGGATTTGAAACAAGGAATTGCTAGTGGAAGGGTTTACAGGGTGTTACGGGAATCCAGGTTGCAAATACTAAAACTCCTTGATAACCATTTCCTTGTTCACCTTTGCTTATAAAATTCGACTTCTCCATTCCCCCACCGCCATAAATAATGACCTCCCCCCATTACAGTACAGGATATTTTGAACTAGAAGACATCCTTCGAGAGGGTTAAAAAACTCTTTTGCCCCCCCCCCCAGATCATCCAAACAAGCGAGGCAGGGATACATGCGCCTGAACATTTCAGATATTTCTCAAGGTGATTCTTTTTTATAGACCTCATACCTAGGGAGCAAAGGCCTGATTTTAAGGGTTTGGGGACACCTCTGCTGTCACAACAATTCATATACCAAAATGTTTCTGAAAGTCTGTGGAATAAAATCTGGGTCAGCCATCTTGCAGATTTGGATGTTAAAGTGAACCACAGAAAAGACAAAGGTCAAAACCTCTTTTCAACCAAATGTGAAATTTAAGGCAAAATTCTTTTCTTGAAAAACACTATACAACAAACACTTGTGTAATTCATGTTCAAAAGAACCTAGGAAATAATTATCTGCAATATGACCACTGCTTTAAGCAAAGAAGTAGCAACCTTACCCTCACCAACAGACACCCACACCCCATTTTCTGTCCACACCCACATTTGACTGCAATGTCAAATAAGTCCATTACTGATTTGGGCCATTTCCACCCCCAGAAGCAATTTTTACACGGGATATTTCTAGGAAAATGATTTAATCAACACAAAATGTATACCAGTGTATTCAGATGAATGCTTTGAACAAAAAAGTCAATCACAAAACTTCTCTGTGACCTACGGTTTTTGACTTACGATGTCTAGAACCTTGCTGGCAGAAAAGGCACAATTTTGGTCATTTTCTCGATTTTTGGCCCAAAATTGCAACTTTTTTCATAATTTTTGATCATTTTTTGCATTATAAACATTTCTTTTACAACTGATGTTGTTGGAATATGCAAGAACTTTAGTTTAATGCCAGTTGTAGAATTCTCAAGTGGGGCAGTTACCATGGCAATGGCAATTTACACACATTTTTTAGCCTCAATGACTGAAAAATTGGCTTAAAATAAGGTTTAAATTGTGGTTGCCATGGTAACTGCCTAACCTGATGAATCTACAACTACACCAAAAATAAAGTGCTGTTGTAAAGCAATAATATGAGTAGTAATAAAACTTGTTTTCATAGAAGAATTTGATTGAAATGATTAAAAATGTCAATTTTTAGTCAAAATTGACAAAATCACTCAAATCGTCCATTTTAATGCTGGCCTGTGATGTTCAAGGGGTCATAGGTCAAAACCCGTAGTTCACAGAAAGGTGCTGTGATTTACTTTTGTAATTTTAACATCCATCTCAATACATTGATATACTTTTAATGTCAATTAAAACCTTTTTTTTTAAATCCCATGCAAAAATTACTTTTTTTGGTAAAAATGGTCAAAATCAGTCAAGGTCAATTTTTTTACATAGTAATCAAATGTGGGTATGGATGCAAATTGGGGTGTGGGTATCTATGGATAAGGGTGGGGTGTTGGCTTAGGCTTAACCTGATCTTCAAATTGTATGAAATTATTTTTGAAGTTATTTTACCCATGAAATGTACAAGTGTCAATTGTATCGTTCATAAAAGAGGTGTTTCTTACACAATTTTCAGTAGGTTTTAGACATTTTGTCATATTTTTCTGAAATAAATGGAGAAGAGGGTTGACCTTTCTCTGGGGTCAAAGGTCACTTTAACATCCAGGTCTGCAAAATGGCCCACCCAGATTGTATTCTTCAGACTTCAAGGAACATTTTGGTATACAACTTTCTGTCACAGCAGAGGTGGCAGCAGAGGCGGGGTTCAAGATTATCAACCTCCTCGTGGTGAACCCCGGTAACTGATCTTTTCAGGGTTCAAGATTATCAACCTCCTCGTGGTGAACCCCGGTAACTGATCTTTTAAGGCGAATGATAATCAACTGAGGCTACGCTAACATCTGTTGTCTTTTTTAATTCACTGTCTTTTTAATTCACTGTTGTCTTTTTTTATCTCACTGTATTTTAATCATGCCCCGCCAGAGGACACTATCTGATGCCAGTCTGGCACACATGCCCTTATTAGGGCAGGCATCACCAGATGTCAAGTCAGATGGCATTTCCGTTCTCCAACTAAACGTGGAAGGTCTCACTAGGGCAACGATAAACATCATCGAACACCTCACACCTACGCATAAAGTCCAATGCAATTCCCTCCCACGCTAACTGACAGTTCCATTCGAACATCTCTGCGGCTACTCTTGCTGCACACACCGAGAAGCGCTACCCACGTGAATTGCCACCTTTGCTAGTAAGTCAGCCCAATGGAAACAAATTTGCAACCTCATCCGAAGACTTCCACCCTGGAATGGGCAACGACCCACATTGCAGGTGTTCACTTGTCACCAATGTCTACAAGCCACCTAACCATCGGCCTCAAGCAGACCTCTACCAACTTATGTTGCACCCTGCATTTACGCTGGCGCTTTAATAGCCATAGCATTACCTGGGGTTTACAGGAAAACTACCGATGGTCGCACCTAAGGATGGGCCTCAAAATCCGGGTACAACTTCTCTACAACGACCCCAACACCAGAACTTTCACTCTGTAAGGTTGAATACGTCTACAAACCCTGACCTTGCTTTTGCAAGCATGGACAAAACCATCTCGATCTCCATTCCCGTACTGTCCTCCGCCCGCTTTCCGAAGTCCCAACACAGCCCATCACTGATCGCTCAGGATAGCCTTGCTAAGCTGTACCAACAAAGCCAGTGAAAATGAGGGGAACTTCCGCAAGACAGACTGGGACCCGGTGGATTCAGAAGTTCCCACCTCCCGACGCCAACCTCCTTCAACCTGGACACTTCTTACACAGCACTTGTGTCAACTCTTTATAAGATAGCATAGAAGACCATCCCACGTGGCCTGCCGTCGCAGGTATATTCCCATCATTGGATGATGAATGTGACACTCTTTCCAGATTCTTGAATTTTGAACCTGGGGAAGAAGCAACATCCAATGCTTCACATCTGACAAACTGCTTGGACAGGGAAACGCTGAGCGCTGGGCGGAGACGGTCCAAGGAATCGATTTCACCCACTCCAGCAGGAGGCCTGGAAGATTATAAACCGCCTCACCGGCAGAATTTTCCAACCATCGAAATGTCCAGTGACTGCCAACTCAATTTGCTGAGCACTCCTCGCAAATGGTCGTTTCAAGAACATTTGAAATTTTAAGGATCACACTCTCTCTGTTCAAAAAAGAGATCACCAAACTTCCGTCGAGCCCCCCAGGCGTGGACGGTCATTTTCAATCCTTCTCCCTAGATGAGCTTACCTCTGCTATCAGCCAACTAAAGAATGGAAAGGCCAGGGCCCTGATAAATACCAGCATAGTTCCTGATCATGCGCCCACGATTGGTCGAGATTGGCTCCAGGAGTTGCTGCACATGTTGCCTTACCACCGTCCTTACCCAAGATCTGAAGGAGAGCACTTCATCATCGCAACTCCCCAAACCAACAAGCCTGTTGACAAAAACCCCTAAGACTACCGCCCAATTCACTACTGTTGTGTCTCCTTCAACTCCTGAAGAGATCCTGGCCCCCGGTGTCGCCGTCCGTCGGATCCCCTCTGCCCTACGAACAAGCAGGATTTCGCCTTGCCCTGAGCACTGTCCATCAAATTGTAAAACTCACAAATGATATTGAGGAAAGCCTGGCGTCAATCTTGGTGGACTTACCGCACATACGAACCGTGTGGAACCAGGGCCTGACACTCAAGCTTCTTAAGACCATCCCGGAACGTCACTTGTTAATCAATTCATATGTAACATGCTTGCAAACCGTAAAGCTTTATTCTCAAGACCCAGTGATGGGCCAAGAGTAGTCGTCTGCGTCGTCTGAGGAACTGAGTACCACGGATCTGTACTGGCTCCTATGCTTTTTAACTTGTATTCGCGCGATTTCCTCAAACACATTAGACAATAGGCCTACGCCGACGATCTTGCCCTCCGCCACTCCGGACAGCAACTGGATGGACAGAAGTAGAAAGCATACTTACTACAGACATGGCCCTACTTGCAGGGTGGACACAGATTTCTCAAACCCCAACCAATCAACAGTGAGTTGGCTCCAACGCTTACAACATATTTGGCTGCTGCCTCATGCGCAAGAAGAAGAAGAAGCAGAGGTGGCCCGAAAAACCACGTCTGCTCCCTAGGTATCGTACATATATTTCTCTCATCTGATTGGTTAAAATTGAGTCACGTGATATGGGTTATCTCTACCATTTCCTGTTTTTGTTGAAGAGATAAACAAAACAGACTATCCCCGTGGGGTAGTACCCCGGAAACCTACTATCCCATGACAAATAGCTACCTTACACTCTTACACAGAATAACTAATTTCAATGCGTACACTAATACACGTTATCTTGAAGACTACATTATGTGGAAGAGATGTAAATTTCATCCAACACAACATCATGGCCGACACCAAGTTTGCACAGCCGTCGGAATCGGCTGCAGAATCGGCTGCTGAGTCGAGCTGCAAACCCAGATTCCAGCTTATAACTGATGACGACTTATTTGCAATTCTACAACAAGCTGACAGCGATAATACAAAGAAGCAAGTGAAGTTCGCACTTATAGTCTTTGAGCAGTATTTGAAAGCAACGAACGGGTCTCTGGCAGATGTGGAAAAGCTGCAGAATTCGGAGGTTGATAGTCTGCTTCGCGATTCTACGCCTCTGCACGTTCGCGGACGGAGAACATACTACAGCAAGAAAACACAGCTGTTTGACCCCACACAAATTGTCTCTTTTATTTTTAGAGCAATATTTAGCAATAGCGACACATTTTTGACAACTGATAAAGTAGGGGCATGCAAGAGCTATTACCTCTTCAAAAATCAGAAAAATTCATTGCGGGAATCTTGCCATATAGGCATACAAAGGTCAGGATTTCTTTGTTATAGCGCCCTCTATATTGGCATTTCCCATAGAGAGACGTATTAAACTAATTTTTAAATAAAAATCATATTTGCCCGCAATGAAATTTTGTAAAAATAATCAAAATTAGTTGTCAAAAGTGTGTCGATGTTGATATTTTTTTCAAACAGCTGTGAAAACCATGCAAGGTATAACATTTGGTATTCAGCGTCACTTCATGAAAGTCAGACGGGTTGATATCATCAATCACGCCGATTTCGCAAATGCCAACAAGGCTTTCAGATGATGGTCGTGTTGAAGAAGCAGGGCAAAGCTGGTGTTAAGCATAAGCACCCAATTTCAGAGCAAGATATAGTGATTATACAAAACTCATTTGACCTCAACACGCCACAAGATCTTCATGATAAAGTTTTCATAGATGTCATGTTATTTTTCTGCAATAGGGGCAGAGAAAATCTTAGGGAAATGATGCCTGTTCAATTTGAGGAGCATGTTCAGGAAGATGGGAAGAGGTTTTTCACCATGAAGAGATACCCTCCACAAAAAACAACCGTGAAAATCACAGATAGCAAAGTCACGGTGTAGTGATGCAGAACTTCCAGGGAAACTCCCAAGTGTCCGGTAGCTTCTTTCCTCAAGTACAGGGAGAAATTAAATCACGCCTGTCTCTTCTTGCGTATGAGACAGCGCTAATGTGTTGTAACCGTTGGAGCCAACTCACTGTTGATTTGTTGTGGGTTTTGAAAATATCTATACACTGGCGGACGAAGGTAGGGCACTCATTGAGAATTTGATCCCGTCTGTGATGGAGAACCACATTGGCAGGCTGGCGAATGTCCGCAGCCCCCATCGCGCATATTGCTATTGAAGCGACGACTCCTGTGTCGATCCGGTTTAAGGTGACCCATTCCTTCGTGGGAGATTGCTGCCAGGTGGTAGTTCTGTCTTAGGTTTTAATGAGATTTGATCTGGTCCTTGGAATCGTCTAGCCAGGCAAGTATTCATGTCTGTAAGATTGTAAGATTTTGTTTAATGTGGAACTGGAGAGTTTAGCAGCGTGTCGGCAGAAAGGTCGACGAGAGAGCGCAGTCTCTGTCTGTCTACCGAGTTGGTGTGATTCTTTTATAGTGTTATGCAGCAGGCGCTTGTTGTCCAACAGGGCCTTATTCACTATTTTTGTGGCGAGTATTGCTCCCTCCGAATGCTGCAGGTGCAATGCCTGAAAGCATGTAAAGAAATTCGATGGAGTGGGGCGGAGGCAGCCATTATGTTCTCAAGGTCTCGTTTAGTACCGTGTCCACGTCTTTGTGTGAGAGCTGTTGCACCATGCTGAGCGGCATATTCAGCAGTGCTGTAGACCAGAGCCAAGGCAGTGTTTCGAGGGTCGTTGGGCTGACACCCATGAAGATCCAGCAAGTCGGCACTGTAGGTTATTCCTCGAAGATACCTTGGCGCTACGGACTCGAGGTCCTGCCGGTAAGTAAGCTGCCGGTCAACTCACTCCCAGTAGTTTTGTGTAGGATTGTGGCAGAGGCGCTCCATTGAGGTTGATTTGAGCGGTGATGGAGCCTCTTGGTTTTGAGTGGAAAGCAGTAGCGGTGGTCTGGCTTCGCTTCGCTTCAGTCTCCAGGTCTTCAGGTATGCTGCAAGTAGGGCCCTGTCTGTAGTAAGTGTGCATTCTACTTCTGTCCAATTTCTGTCTCGAGTGGAGGTGGGGCAATCGTCGGCGTAGCCATATTGTCTAGATGTTGTTTGAGTAGATCGCTGATATAACAAGTTGAACAGCATAGGAGCCAATGCAGATCCGTGTGGTAACACCGTTCCCAGACCACGCAACGACTACTCTGCCCCTCACGGACTTGAGAATAAAGCTACGGTTTGAAGCATGTGACATTTTATTTTTTTTTTTTCTAGATTATGGAAAGGGTGTGGTTACGAGGTTTTTAGTGCGCAATATTGAATTTATACAATGTGACGATCCTGTTGTGGGTGAGTTGTGGGTGTGTGGGGTGGTGAGGGGTTTTTCTTTTTTTTTTTCTTTTTTTCGGTGCGGATGTTTCCTGCTCCGCTTTAGTGTCCGCCCTGTTTTCCACACTGTTGTATATGCTGCATATGTCACACTCAGATGACTACTGCCTTACGGCTCTTTTCAACGCTGGCCTCAATATCATTTGTGAGTTTTACAATCTGGTGACGTGCTCCGGCCACGGGAAATCCTGCTTGCTCGTCAGGCAGATGGGTTCACGACGGCTTCCAGCCGGGCCAGGAATCATCCTCTCAAGGAGTTTTGAAGGAGACACACATTAGTGATATTGGGTGGTACTTCTTAGGGTTGTCGACAGGCTTGTTTGGGTTTGGGGGAGTGCGATGATCTAGCTCTCCCCAGATCTTGGGTACGGACTGGTTGGTAGGCAACATGTGTAGAACGCCTGGAGCCAATCTAGACATCGTGGCCGCATTGCATCAGGAACTCTGCTGGTAGGTTATCAGGGCCCTGGGCCATTCCACTCTATAGTTGGCTATAGCAGAGTTAAGCTCATCTAGTGAGAAGGATGTTGAAAGTGACCCGTCCACGCCGGGTGCTCGACGGAGTTTGGTGATCTCTTTTTTGACAGAGCGATGTGACATCCTATCAATATCTTGAAACGACCATTTGCGAGAGTTGCTCAGCAATGAGTTGCCAGTCACTGGACATTTCGATGGTTTGGAATTTCTGCCGGTGAGGCGGTTATAGTTCCAGGCCTTCCTGCTGGAGTGGGTGAGTCGATCCTTGGACCGTCTCAGCGCTCGCCGGCGTTTCCTGTCCAAGTCAGTTTTATCAAGGTAAAGCCTTGGTAAGCTGTCGTTCCACGGGTTCAGAATTCAGTGAAGTCAAAGAGAAAAAATTCACATTCATCATCCCAGGATGGATATAACTGCGACGACAGGCACGTGGAATGGTCTTCTTGCTATACTAATGTTGACACAGTGCCTGTGTAGAAATTGTCCAGGTTGGAGGAGGTTTGTGTCGGGAGGTTGGGCTACTTCTGAATCCACCAGGATCTTGAACGGGTCCCAATTTGCCTTGCGGAAGATCCACCTTTTCACTTGCTTTTGTATAGGGCTTAGCACGGCTCTCCTGAGCGATCAGTATTGGTCTGTGGTTCGGACTTCGGAAGCGGTCGAGAACAGTACGGTTGAATGGGGGTGGTTGTCCATGTTTGCAAAGCAGGTCGGGTTTGTAGACGTATTCCACCTTCCGGAGTTTTGAAAGGTGGTCTGGTTGCTTGGGGTCGTGTAATAGTTGTACACCGGATTTTTGAGGCCAGTCCTCTAGGTTAGCTCCATCAGGGTTGGTTTCCTGTAACCGCCAGGTAAGCTATGACTGTTAAGTCGCCGGGCATACATGCAAGGTGCACCATAACTTGGTAGAGAGTCTGCTTGAAGCCGATGGTTAGGTGGCTTGTAGACAGTGGTGGCATGAACACCTGCAATTTAGTAGTTTCCCATTCCAGGGTGGAGTCTGCAGGTGAGGTTGCAATTTGTTTCCATTGGGCTGAGTTACTAGAAAGGTGGCCAACCCGTGGGTAGCGCTCTTGGTGTTTGCAGCTAGGGTGTAGCCGCAGATGTTCAGAATGGAACTGTCGGTAGCGTGTGTATCTTGGAGGAGAATCGCCGTTTACTTATGCGTTTGTGTGAGGTTTTCGATGATGTTTATCTTTGCCCTAAGTGGACCTTCCACATTTGTTTGGAGCACTGAGATGCCATCTACTTTACATCGTGATGCCTGCCCTACTAAGGGCTGTGTGCCAGACTGGCATCAGATAGTGTCCTTGACGGGCATGATTAAAATACAGTGAGATAAAAAGACAACAGTGAATTAAAAAGACATACAGTGAATTAAAGACAACATCTGTTGCGTAGCCTCGTTGATTATCATTCGCCTTAAAATATCAGTTACCGTGGTTCACCACGAGGAATTTTTATAATCTTGAAGCAGGCCGGTGAACTATCTGTGGCAGAGGCCCAACCTTCGCTACATGATGAAGATGATGTGTGGTTCTGCAATTCGCCACTCGGCAAGAACACCAAAACCCCCTTCCCCCCCCCCCCCCCCTTTGACAGATAAGAACATTGTCGGTAAGAGCTGTTGACCGCTTTACACCAATCATTTTCCTCCAAGCCCCATGTCGAAATACTAATGATGCGGATTTTCCTTCCAGAAAAGAAAACCCCCATTTATTGGGGGGCAGTTCAGGGTCACCCTGCACAATCTCGCATACGAAATTTGCTAGAACAGTGCATTCAAAAAAGTGGATATGAGCATGACCTAGCCACGTGGTTGCTCCAGCAAATCTACCTGAGGTTCTCAAATCCAACAAGTTCCACAACCCCGGAATTTGGTAGATGTACCAGTAAATATCATAGACGCAGCCCCGATGGAACACGTTTCTCAACTGATACGATAGATCAGGTTCTGCGTGATATCGCAATTCTCCAGGCTCAAGGCCCTCAACATTAGTGCAAGCACTACAAGTAGCCAAGTAGAGAAGCAATCCCAGTTTCATTTTCATGGCTGTTGTGTCGTGATCATTTATAATCGCTAAGTTGACAACATTAATAAACTGTAAATAGGTTGAGCTCGCTCATTTGAATTTTACAGTTTGGATTTTACGTTGGCCAAGAATGTTAGTGTTACTTACACTTCAACATTTCCCATGGATGTTTGCCCTGAATTGACCTTTTGAATTGGAGTTTGAACTTTTACATTTTGAATTTGATTCTTGGAACAATTAATGCATTCACTGTTTGTAGATTTTGTGCATGCAGTCGACTTCAGAAAGAAACTCTGGTGAGTAAAATAAATAACTAATCTTATATGCAGTCGGCCTAGGTTTTACACTAGGCCTCAGAGTATACTTTTTTAACCAATCAGATGACAGAATTATATGCATGAGGTGTATAAAACAAATATAGACTGCTCTTTAATCGGGATATGGTGAGACCTATTTCCCCTTGATGATCTTGAGACCGCGGGCCTACTATTGATCATCTCTGGGAAATAGTTCTCACCATATCCCGAATAAAGAGCAGTCTATATTTGTATAATATTCTCTGCATGCTTAGGTTGTTCTGGAGGACAGGTCTAGCCAAGGTGGTACCCTATTGACCTGCTGTGTAAACACTCTGATTCTTTTTTCTGGTTGAATGGGATGCAGAGGTGTAGGATTCCAAAGTAAAACCTGTTGCCAGGAACTGAGTCCCGTGTTGCCAAAAATGTTAATTAGGCCTGTTAATATACAAAGAATGACATCTTTATATTGGCGTGAAACCTTGTGCCATCATGTCTTCTATGCAGATCCTGCTTGATTTAGAAAGATTTTAAAGTAAGAGCACCATGTAGCACTCACCATTTTATTTTAGTTTACTTACCACTGACAATATGTCGTCAATATTTGGCCTGGCTTTCCAATCAGCTTCCCAACATTTCCTCATCAAATCAGCTAGAGGTTTGGGGCAGTCAGAAGGAATTGGCGGTCTTTCGTTGTTTTTGCATACTCTCCAAATGATGTTGACTGCGTGGAGACCTTCAAATGGAATCTTAGTTGTCAATAGCTCCCACACAACAACCCCAAGGGAATATATGTCATATTTAGGAGAAAGCTTAAAATCCGTCAACAATTCTGGTGCCATCCAGCCATGGGTTACTCTTCCTGTCGCTTTGCTAATGGGATCTTTGATTTCCTTGGCTAAGCCAAAATCAGCCAATTTTAAAACATTTCCATCTGCAATTAAATAATTGCTCGATTTGATATCTTTGTGCACAATATTTTCCTGATTCAAATATTTAATAGCTGTGACCGCTTGTGTCGCCCAGTCATAAACCTCTTCAATAGGCAACTGTTTGCTGTTTTTTCTGTATTCATCAAGGTAAGACCTAAGTGAACCAGTTTTGCAGAGCTCCATTATCAGAAGCAACTCAAATTTTTCATGACCCACACCAATAAGCATCACAATATTAGGATGATTCAGTTGAGATAGAATGTCAACCTCGTGCATATCAATCGTTGTCAATCTTTTGGCTGCTACTTCCTGGCTCTTCCATATTGCTTTGAACACAGAGCTGAAACCACCCTCTCCAATTTGCTCTACCAGTTCCACATCCTGTCGCCTGATTTTCTTATAGGCCATGGGGACGGATGTGGCTGTTGAATTCTACAGGATAAAGTAGACCATTTTGAAAATTATGAATTGTCTGTATTCTTATTAAGTTATTCTGTTGTCAATGGTCATTTTCTATTGCCGAAAGAAGTAAGACATTGGTCATGAATTGAATTTCATTAAAAACGAGGAATCGCAAGGTGTGAGCAGAGTACGTAGAGATGATTAGATGTCATGCACAAGGCTTGTTTGTACTTGTAATGTGGAATTCTTTTGTTCGTAGATCGATCAAACAAAACAATTTAACATTTCACGTACACGTACACGCATTGTGAATGACATCTAACCCTCTTTACTGTGAACAGACATGCAACACGTATGTCGCATGTAGGCGAGGTTAATTTGTAATGTGCAGATGGAACTTCCTGTCTTTGGTCACGCTGCTAAATTGGTCAAATAGTTCCCCAATTTACACGGGTTACACTGTAAAACATAACCGTAATTTTATGGACCCCATAATGGATAATTAACAGTAATTGTGATAAGAAAACTACGGGGAACCTAAATTTACGAGAAAATGCCCATACATATTACATGTATTACGGATGTTGACCCCTCTGTCATAGAAGTGGATACTTGATTTCCCACCAGGACTTTTCAAATACTTTTGTTAGTAAATATTCTCATATTAAAGTTATAACTGACACAACCAAAATGTGTAATGTATAAATATTGCTATTACTAGAAATTGATATTATATTTACAGCTCAAAGCGGTGAATCTCGGCAATCCACTCAACATCCGTCATTATGTAATAAACCAAAATGAGAAGATTCGCGATGACACACGTTGGTTCGACGGATGTTCGGAAATCTCTGATTGTTGTATTCCATAATGACGGATGCTGAATAATGCTTTAGTATAGGGAACATTCAACTAGAACTCGCCGTCAGATTCTCTGATCACACAGATCCATCAAGAACAGCATCGCCAATAAACCAGTCGCAGTCCACTTCAACAGCCCCAATCACAGTATTAGTGGAACGGTTTGGACTGCAAAATTGTCGACAACCCCTCACCTCGGGCGGGACAACAAAACGCAACCACGCATTCGCAAGATATTAATAGATAAATTTAAAAAAATGATGGTTGTGGTCAAAAACTTTGTGGCAAGGGTGTTTTTTGGGTAAAAAAATAACGTTTTTGAGCTAAAAACTTAAGGTTTATTAATTTCTTAGCAAAGCAAATGTTAATCATGATGCAATACTATCAATCTCTGACATTTATATTATAGATGTATGTTTGATACAATATATAAAGGGTCTAGAATATTGTAGGCACCCAGATCACTTTTCCCCTAAAAACACCCTTTGTTCACGGTCACCAACGGATATACCTGAACCCTTTATGAAATATACTTCCCACAATATATCAATAACAAAAAGGATAGCCTTTAAAATAAGATTATAATATTTTAATTAAAAAAAAAAAAAAATAATTCGTTTTTTGCAGCCAAAACTGATTATCGGCCTATATTAACTCATCCATGCACCAAATATTTCAACCACAACCACATGGATTTAATCTGGTATATTTAGCCTTCAAATAAAGGTGGTTGTGTTTTGGTGTGTACCGGAGGGGAGGGGTAACGCGAAAACTAGAGCACTTTTCACAGCTCGGCCAAAGCGGAGTTTTAGTTTCACCTATTAGAGTTTGTCCGCAGCGAATACAATTACGTATATCAGGTTTTTACTGGTGCATGGTGATCCCGTGCGGACAAGGGTGTTAGCAATTAGGTTTCTTTCGCGACGATATGAGGTGAGTGGCGGATCCTTGAATATATCGCGGCGGTTGCGTGGATGGAATGATGTGAGACAGTTTTATAATTTTGAGGATAATGTTCCTGATAGGGGCATTACTTGGGTGAAAAGTGATTACTAGAGGAGTTCTGTCATTGTCGTCTTCGAACTTCATTGAAGGTTGAAGGGCTTCATTATGGTCAGGGCTTGTTGAAACCGTTTGCCAATGCAGAAAAGTATGATGGTCAGTATGTGATATTGACGTGCATTCAATTAATGGTGTAATGTTATGGCCTGGGCTGGCAAATCGAGAGGGTTTGCTGCAGATGCGGCGAACGGACGTTTGAATTGCCTCATAAGGATGGAGTTCTTGAATTGAGATGGATGGATAGAAGTGTTTGCGAAGAGGTAATTGTGAGAGCGCGTCTCTTTGTAGAAGATCCGTGTGGAAAGGGGACGGTTCAATGATGTTGACTCTTCAAATCCAAGAAAATGGACGGCCTCAGTGGAACATTTCCCAAGTGAACGTAATGGGTTGGGGAAAAAATCCAAAGAAAGTTGGATATTGATTGTTTGAAACGCTCGAAATTCTCGCGTGGTCCAGACATGCGCGCCAAAGAAACGTCCTCGAGATATCGCTTGTTGGGAAGGGGAACTGTATATGACAGTAAAGACCTGTTCTGAAAGTAACCAACAAGGAGGCAAGCTATCCGCAACCGATCTTAAATTCCATGCTACTCCTTGATTTGAAGAAAGTGTTGATCTTCAAAGGTTAAAGTTGTTAGTGAGAACCAGTTAAGTCAAGCGAAGGATGATGGTGGTTGAAGGAACTTTAGTATTGCGAGGACTTCTTGTTGGATAGATATATAAAGGGAAGGGTCTACACCATGTGAAGAGCTAGGGGGTGGGGTCTCAAATTTGAAACGAGTGACGGATAAGTAAAGCATGTGAAGAACACAGAAACCTGATTATCGGTGGGGGAGACCGTGCACGATGGTTGAATTATCTGGTCTATAATAGTCAGCAATCTTTGAACCGTGGGGGCACACTACTGAGCTGCGATGATTGGGAGACCACCGGGGTTGTTGGTTTGTGGGACTTTAGTAGATAGCATATAAAAAGACAGACAGTGTCACATTGGTGTTAATCAAGTTTTTGCAGTTGGAGGTTAGTTCGCCACAAGTGATAAGTTTGTTGAGATAGTATGGGTCTGTGGTAGGATTCCAAGAAAGACGAAAGACGCCGTGTGATAAGTAGTGACAGAAAGTGGCGCATAAACTTCGGGCAATGTAAGAAGCCTCTCTGGACCAGGCTACCACTGCACCACCTTTGTCAGCAGCTTTATAACGAGTGTCCCTATACGTGGATCCTGGGTGTCCTACCGGAAATATTTTTTTACCGAAATTCCTATCGAACAATGCACCAACGATGTACGAGAAGGTATGCATCACTCCATGCCACACTCGCGGTTTAGTGCGCCACACCCCTTCCTTTAAACGACGGGACATTTTATGGCGCAAAAATTACAAGGCATCAAAGAGTACTCGTTCTGGAAATTTAAGTACAGCAAACGGTTTTCTCGCAGCAGTTAACAGAAAAATGACCTTATGACACAAAATACCATAGAATATATATGCGCTATTTATTTTATCTACTCGTACATCGGTGGTGCAGTGTGGGATAGGAATTTCGGTAAAAAATGATTTCCGGTAGGAACCCAGGATCCACGTATTGTTACGGAGTGATCTGGATCCACGTATTGTTACGGAGTGATCTTAGAGCTTTACGTTAATTCGGTTTGTAGATTGTAACGGGTACATTGACGGGGCGTGAGGAGGTAGTTGTTAATATCGCGCATGATTACGTCTCTATGACTTGATCAAGAATTATGTATTGACCTGAAGGAGGAATCCAATCGGAGGCTTGAGGTTGTAGCTTTTCGACTAGGTCCTGTTTTTTTTTTTTTTTTTTTATTTTGGTATGGGTTGAATTGGGTAGTGTGGTATTGGGTCTGTATTCCTGCGGCCAATCTACATAGGTGAAACTAAAACTCCGCTCGCCGTTAGATTCTCTGATCACACAAGATCCATCAAGAACAACATCGCCAATAAACCAGTCGCAGTCCACTTAACATTAACAGCCCCAATCACATTATCTCTGACGTCAGAGTCACAGCCATCCTATCTACTAGCGGCAGCAATGATTACACCCGGCACCGTGCTGAGCAACTTTTGATCGCCAAACTTGACACCTTGAAACCACACGGCATAATGCGAATTTGACATTTTTAAAATGTGACTGGATTTTAGACTAATTTGATATGTCTTCTCCTCGTAAACGTTTTGCTTTCGTTGTAGTTTATCACCAAATATTGTTGGCTTATATTTTGACACTAATGACTATATATCTTGTATTTGACACTGTGTGTTCTTCTTTGCATCATGCACTAGTTGTACAGTACTTGACAAAGCGTTATACCTAAAGAACGTACCATGATTTTACATCTACTCTACACTGCTGCCATCTACCTTTTAGCACCTCAACTATATACTGCCTACCAGTGCAACGCAAGCTACCTCGACTTATATGTATATGCAGGCAAGCGGAGAGTATTATGCCCTAAGAATTTCAGTAGGGTCCTCTCTATCCACAATGATGCAGTAGTCCCTGTCACAGACGACTCAAGAAGGGCGAAATCGTCAGCAAAGTCCAAGTCATTCAACAATTTGGCTGGATATAGTTATGATATTGGCAAGGACAAGTCACAACTCCCGCGTCTGGCCCGAAGATAATCGACAGCGATGATAAATAGGGGGAAAAGTGTCGCCCTGTAGAACTCCGGTTGTTTCATCTAAGGGTTCAGAAATGCTTCCGTCAACCATAACTGAGTCTGTGAATTTATTGCAGAGTTAACCTGTATGTAGCTTACCAAAGTCTTGGGAATGCAATGCCGCAATATTGAGAACATCACTGCCTTATTGATCGAATGCCTCTTGAAGTAAAACGAAGGCGACAGCCAAGGGGAGTTCTTATTCTTTAAGCATTCCATAATTCTTCTCAGATATTATTATTTGCTATGCACTGCTGAGTCCTGGTCTGAAACCACCTGGTTCTTCTCAGCACGGGGTCACTGTAGCCGCATTCGGTTAAAAAGATCTATTGTAGACGTTGGCATCTATGGATATCAGTGATATGCCTTGATAGTTGGTAATCTGAGCAAGATCGCAATGGAATAATGTTATAGGTCCATTCACGTGGTGGAGACAATGTGGAATAGACTTCTGAATAGAAGGCATGGATGTTATCAAGCATTTTGAACACCACCTCCCTGAAGAGCCTCGGCTGTAATGTCATAATCCGAACTGCTGCTTGTTTGGTTTGGTGGCTTCTATTGATTTTGGCAGTCTCTACACGAGTAGTGGGGTCCAACACAAATGGAAAGGTTTTTTTTTTTTTTGTTTTTTTTTTTTTGTTTTTGTTTTTTTTGCTTTTGGTGGTAATTGTAGTGAAGCCAAACCACTGTCTCGTTGATCATGACTGAAAAAAAATCATTATTCAGTAGTTCTTATTCAGCAGAAGGAGCATTGCTATCTCTCCTTTTTCATGTTGTTGTACAATCCTGAGTTTCATCCGCAGATTTTAGCTCTCCATCTGTGGAGTGCGGCAGACTCGTCATCTTATAACAGAATTAAAGGCACTATCAGTGATTTGCTAAATCAGAAAATCGAAAAAAAATCATCAAAAACAAATTTTTTGCATGTCTGTAACAATTATAAGCAGTGGCGTAACCAGCGGGGGGCAGGGGGACGCGCAGCCCCCCCCCAACGAACCCTTGCCCCCCCCCCCCCGCCAGCCCCCCAAATGAACTGACTTTTGTACAGTGTCTATGGAGAGGACCCAATTCGCCCCCTAAAAAAAGCCTTGGCACCCCTTCAGCTCCCCATTTGCAAAGGTCTGGTTACGCCACTTATTATAGTATACTAACATGCGCTGCAAATGATAAGGAGCAACATAATAAGTACAAATCGGAATATTTTAGTCTTAGTGTCCGAACGACACTTACTACAACACGTAATTAATTGGAGATTCGTATCTTTAAACACTGCGGTTTTCTTCCTTTCTGGTATTCTTCGGTTGGAACTAGTAATTATGATAATGTCTCAGTATTATCCTTCACTTTTAGGCTATTCCTGCAAGTTTCAAATATTTTAACTCTTTCGGATAAATCACTGATAGTGTCTTTAAGACTGGCATTCAATTTTCTCAATTTTCTTTCTCTTACCTTTTGGGATTTGGACACAGACAATTTCTTCTTGG
Organism: Ophioderma brevispina; assembly: GCA_023653785.1. NCBI lineage: Eukaryota > Metazoa > Echinodermata > Ophiuroidea > Amphilepidida > Ophiodermatidae > Ophioderma > Ophioderma brevispina. The sequence continues at coordinate 17,475 of JAMKCH010002528.1, read as the reverse complement.
CCTTATCCCTTCCAATTTTTAGGCTATTAAAGGCCTCAGGGTTCTCTTTTTCCAACTACTTTCTCAGCAACTTCTTTCTCTTACTGTTGTTTCAAAGGACTCGTATCGCTCTGTGATGTTTATGGAGCCATACATGATACTAAGTGCTTGTAGACTGGTTCCATTTCTCAAAAAGAAACTAGTCGAAGGCATTTTTGAGTAAAAGCAATTGAAATAGTGTTTCTATATGCAAATGTTATGCTTATTCCAAATCTTCCGGTCCCCAAAGCTAATTTTTAGGGGAAGTGTGCCTAATTTGTATGAATTCAAAATGGCCGCCATTTTAGCATTTTTTGTACATAACTCAAAAAGGCTTGTAAAGCCTTCATTCTTGTGTCTATACATATGTTTTCAGGGTTAACGAACACAACTAGATCATCAGTTAAGGTATTATGCCATATATTTTACAATTAATTTGCATAAATTTAAAATGGCGGCCATTTTGAATTTTTATGCAAATTAACTGTCAACATGACCTAATGCTATAAGGTCATGCGCCGCGCCATGAGTTGGGAGCAAAATGTGTTACATGCTTGAAAACTACCAAACATTACACGTTTCACACTTAAATGAGGGTAAGTCACCAATTGTGTTTGAGATACCTATAAAACTATATATTGTTGTAAAGCTAAACATGTAAGGAAGACAAATATGCAACTTGTATGTGCATATACAGGGTGCCACAAGTGTCATATAGTGTGGAAAAGTGAAATTTTGATGTAAAAAGTACAACTTTTGTGGCCATCTAATTTGTTACCTTCAATTATCATCATAGCTTAAACTATTGTATGAGTCCAAATGAAGCCACATAAATAACAAACAAAATGAGATGTTATTTATCTTAATACATGGGAGGGTTACAAAGATATCAAACAAAATAAATGCAAAAGCCCCGAATATCAAAAATCCCCATACTTTAACACATGCCTTATTCGTAGGCACCTCATCAGGTAGGCACCACCCTCTCTAACCCCGACTGACTTAAATTACGACAACTCAAAAAGTAAAAACAACACAAAACTGAAACTGCTACCATTTTAAAGCTAGATAAATTAAATTCCCTTTAAAATGAAATATAAATCAGCTGAATACCTAACTTGGTTCTTGTGATAAAGAAAAAAAAATAAAAATATTGGTGAAAATGTAACGCCACCCTCATTTTGTATACCCCAACGCATGGCGCATGACCGTAACTAATGACCTAATTTAATTCCTTGACCCTGGAAACACATGTATAGACACAAGAATTAAGTCTTTACAAGCCTTAAATCTTGAGTATGTACAAAAATGTCAAAATGGCAGTCCATTTTGAAATTTTTGATGCAAATTAACTGTTAAGTTGACCTAATGCTATGACTAATGATCTAAATTACTTCTCGACATGAAAACTTTGTTAGACACAAGAATGAAGTCATTACAAGCCTTAAATCTGAGTTATGTACAAAAAACGTTAAAATGGCGACCATTTTGAATTTATGCTAATTAGGCACACTTCCTCTCAAAATTCAGCTTGGGGACCAGAAAATTTGGAATAAGCATAAAATGTTCATCTAAAAACACTAACCCAATTGCTTTTACTCAAAAATGCCTTCGTCCATGTTGTAGGAATCACTTTTTACGAACTGGAACCATTCCATGTGACCATGGTGTATATATTTATGTATATATACTCCCCGCCTAAAAAATCCGAACGATGTTGAAATGGCCATCAACGTGCTCAAACTTGAGTTCAAATGAACGCGCCAAGCCAGCTGGATAAATCTCTCAAACTTCCACATCATGCTTTTCGTTTATCAATCAATCGGACACACAGTCAAAAGCAAACACATTACGCGAACAACGCTCCTGGCATTTTATTATAATTCACCTACATACCTACATACCTTTTTAATACAGTAATTTATATCGTTCGGATTTTTAGGGGGGGAGTATACATAGTCAAAAAATGTCAAAAATTCTTTAACACTAGATTTATATAAATTAAAAAAGTAAAATAACTTTAAAATAAGTAAAAATAAATGGTGTTAAACACAGGAAAACACAAATTTACTGCAGTAATGGGAATCGCGTAACCACGATTTTAGCATTATGGGCATCTCTGAAACTCACCTTAAAGATGACACCTTAAAGATGACACGGATTCTTTCAACCTTCCACGTAATAAATAGTGTCGAATGTATAAATAGGATAAATCGGCAAAAGGATGGTGTTTGCATGTCTATTGCTAACAATAAACAAACTGTGACCTGATGTATGCAAAGCTACTTCAAACTATGAATCTTGTTTCATCGAAATAAAAATAGTAATAACAAGAATGTAATAACTGGGGTAATATACAGAAATACAGCTATTGCAAATTTTATATCTGATATAAATCTTATTTTTTTAAATAACTGTAGAAAAAGGCTACGCTTTATAATGGGCGATTTTAATATCTCTTAAAAGATGAAATCCACAAACCCACTCATGATTACTTGGACTTTATTTATTCCCATTCATTTCTCACCTCAATATACAAACCAACAAAATAACTGAAAATTGTGCAACCATAATTGACAACGTATTGACAAATGATGAATAGGAAATCCAGTATGCAATCATTGTTACTAATATAACTGATCACTTTCCAACAATCTTAAGGAGTGGTCGGAGCCATCGAAACAAGCCATTAAACAAAAATGTGATTGAATTTAAAAGAAAACATAACCAGGCCAACATAACAAATCTAAAGGAAAAGTTATCCAAAGTAGAATGGAAATGTATATCGGAGAATGTTGATGTAAGCAGTGACAACAACAAGTTTGTACAATGATTGTATGCCATTAAGGAGATGTACATCTAACCATAGAACAGGCCCTCGATCACCATGGATAACCAAAGAGCTCACGAAATCTATAACCCACAAGAATAAACTTTACAAAGAATACTTACAGTGTACAAACTAGAATAGATTGCAAAATTTTAAAACGTATCGAAATAAACTAGACAGCTTGATTCGTAAATCTAAAGGAGATTACTCTTTCAGAAAAAAATCAGGATTGCAAGAACAACATTTGTCAGATTTGGAGAGCGATCAATGATGGCTTAGATCGTCAATATATAACAAATGAATTTAACATTTTTTGGTGAACATTGGTCCAAAACTCGCTTCAAAAATTCAACATTCTGGAAAGAATTTTTCTGATGATCTAAAATGCACCTCAAGATCAGGGTTCCTGTATGTGACCAATCATAGAAGCCGATATATTTAAGATAGTAAATACATTCCATTAATACAAGAGCATTGATGATATTGCGAATTATATCGTAAAACAAGTGAAATTGTTAAACCATTAATAATCATTTTTAATTCATCAATGTCATCAGGAGTAGTTCCTGATAGCTTAAAGGACATAATGGCATAAAAATTGACATAATGAAAAGGACCCTTACTGGAATCATTTCCACGAGTTTGAAAACAATTTGGGGGAGGTGGCAGTTTGTGGCAATTTCTGAAACAGAAAAGCAAGGTGTTCGCATCCCTGACAGAATTTACAGTGTATCTAGCATGTTTTGCGACACAATTCAAAAGATTGTACTTTAGGCTTGTAGTAAGTTATTGATCTGGCAAGTGGAAGATGGATTAGCCGAGATTAGCACCAATGGTCTGTGAGCTGATGACGACATGCTTTACAAGTTTGGTAAATGCTGGCAGTTATGTCAGCATCCTTGTCAAAGAAATTGTCACAAACTGCCACCTCCCCCTGGAACTCTTCCTGTTTTTACTGTTTTTACAGAATGTAAACATCCAAATTGTTTTCAAATTCGTGGAAGTGATTTCAGTAAGGGTCCTTTTTATTATGTTAATTTTTTTCATGCCATTATGTCCCTTTAAAGGTAACAAAGGTTACAAAAAAGATGACACCTGATTGTTTTCCAATTATAGACCTGTTTCAGTGTTTCCATTTCTAAAATCCTTTAAAGGTTAATTTTTAACAGATGCATGCAATATATTGATAAATATGATATACTTAACAAGAAACAATTTTACAAGCTTAAATTTTATAGGTTTAGAGGTATTGTACTTGAATGGTTTAAATATTACTTAGAATATAGGAAACAATATGTCTATTATAATAAATATAAATCTGATCTTAAGGAAATTGTGTGCGGTGTACCACAGAGACTATTAGTTAAACTTAATCAACAAGGAACTCTGTGAAGTTAACAACTAGTTTAAAGCAAACAAGTTATTTATTAATGCTAGTAAGACTAAGTATATGGTATTGGGTACTCCAAACGGAACACGTTAATATACCGCTAAAACAGTTACAGATAACAATACCAATGTTATTTTCGATGGTACTTATACTTAGATAAAGTAAATGAGATTAAGTTTCTGGGATAATAATTGATGAAAATCTTACCTGGAAATATTATATTGATGCCCTTACTAAAACATTACATTCCTGAAAGGATTCTTTTCGCATTATGTTGAACTCTTATTCTTGTTTGGGGAAATTCATGCAAAAATGGTAGTTGATAAAATTATCAAAATAACACAATGGGCCTTAGATCGATGTCAAATAGTCCTAGATGCCCCTCTACCCCCTTATTTCTCCGGTATAATATTCTTTAACGGTCTATAATGATGTCTTATAGATTAGAGTTTTAGGAGTATCATGTTTTAAACAGTATACAAAAAGACCCTGGGTAACAATGCATTGCAAGTTCACTCTGCTATTTACTTTTGTAAAGGACAGCAATTTTTTTGATACGAGTTATATTTCATGACTATTTCATTAAGCATGTCGGTGTACTGTCCATCACACAAGGAATTTCAATGATTATCATTTGACAGCATAAGAAAGCATTCGCAGACCAATCAGAACCTCAGGGCTTTGGAAGTCACAGATTAAAAAAATCAATTCAGTAAAGTATTTCAGGAATCAATGGATGCAACTGAATCAAAGTCTTATATTTTATTCTGGACCAATTTAACTCTTTGGTTGGTCTTACCATGGAGTTGTTGTGGTAGACTTAAAAGATAACTATAACGACTCCATGGCCGCACCGTTTTATTTCATATGATCGTTTGTCTTTGTTGGTGGACATGTATTTATTTCGGGTGATCACTTTCTGGCCTTCTATTTGCCTTTTGATCACCTCGTCGCATGTTTTATTATGTTTTTACAATGTTGTATGTTTGTAAGGATTTTGGAAATAAAGAGTGAGTGATCATTAAAAAATCTAAATTTCTTTGAGGTAAATTCGGGAGGACGAGCTCTGGCCTCACGAAATATCCCTTTAATAGTGTATTTTTTTTACAAAATGGTAAATCCACATTCTATTTTATGAAACCAAAACAGCCACACTGTTTAAAACAAATTGGAAAACGAATCCAATTCAACAACAGGACTTTCTTACTTTCTCATAACCTTTCAGAGCTCTATTACGTTTTATAATGAGGTGACATCAATGTTTCAACCCCAGTTAGTACTGGTCTACGACATTTAGAGGGGCGAAGAGTATGCCCATACAGTTCCCGCATTCAATAGCCTTATCACGCCTGAGTGAGCGCGAATTTTAAAAGCACACGCCCTGCAGGTGCTCACGTCATACTGCGGGCAGTGCTTTGTTTCGTTGCTCGGCGTTGACGTCACATGTCAACTCAGCTATAGTTTTTAACCTCCTTCAGTTTATCTCTATATGAACCAAAACAGCCATACAGGTTAAACACCAATAGGAACCCAATCCAATTTAACAGCAATACTTATTTACTTTCTCATAATCATTTACATATTGTCCGAGTTTCGACCTTTAATCATAAATTGCGATAAATTTTAGAAAAAAATCGCAAGAATAAGCTTCATTATGCTCGTTTTTGAATGACATATTCAAATCCCTTGTTAAAATGTAATATTCTATGTAAATCTGCGTTTTAAATTTTGGTTTCAGGTATTAAAAATACAACTTTTTCTAGTGTGCTTCATTGTGTAAGGAATGGAAGGTCGATTTTGGAAATCATATTTGTAATCCAGTCTTTTAACCATGCCAACATTATGTTTCATTATCATCAAGGCCCAACTTGCACACCACGACAGTTTTCGCTTTAATATGCATCCTCTCTGCAAAATGTGTGTTCGAAAACTTCTTTACTATTCTGTAAATTATCATACCAGGTTTTGTGTACTAGTACAATTTTTTTTACACCTATGCTGTGCATTGTCAAAAATTACTATAGTTCACAGGAAATTGAGTTTCCATTTCACTCGCCTGCGGCTCTTCAAATGGAACATCCAAAATTTGTCCAAGTGAGACATTTTTACTATTGCACGAACATAGGCAGTCAATCTTTGTGTTTTTTATATCATGATCTAACATGGTTTATTTTTCCAGCATGTGATATTAAAAAATAAAAAATATCACATGCTCAAAGTCACTGCAATCATGATATAATTAAACTCAGAGGGTGTTTTGAGTCAATCACAATGCACCGTTTTGGGAAATTCAACCTCAATAGGAATCTGTGGATCACATACAATCCTATTCTTAACACATAAAAACCCGACTTTTAACACTCATTTTAGCCCACTAAGCATTGTACTTAGGGAATTTTTTTGCATGATTATGAAATGTCTTGTGGTTCTTAAACTTTTGGAATGCTTTTTAATCCTAAGTACTGACATGTGTTTAAGTACCTATGGTATAGGCCAATTGCTATGCATCATGGGATTGATTCAAAACCCCTCTGATTAAAACTATTGCACTGCTCAAATCACGCAACAGTTATTTAAATGCATCTAATAGCATTTAGGTAAAATTTCGTCCTCAAAATTTGCTTTCCAACTGCAAAAATTTTAACTGTTAATTGTATTTGAAGTAATAAATTTTACTTAAAAAATCACACAATCAATGGGAAAACAGCATTTTCAACAATAACATCTTAAAACTTTTGTTTTCATCTGTTATTAATTTGATAGATTACTTAGCATTAACATAATTTATAAACGTACCTGTCTCTAAAGGAATGAAGAACAAAATGGCCGCAGCTAATGTAATGTATTTCCTTAAGTATGAACACCCCACTATAGAATTTTTGGGCCGTATGGGAAAAACCCGGTTCTGCCCCAAAATAACCAGACATTTGAGTTTTGCCTTAAAGTCAGCACAAAGCAGAAGTAGCAAACGTTCTATATATGCCTTTCCTTCATGTTGTAGGGTTTTTAGGAGTCCAATTGGGCCACCGGTGTGTGTTTTGGGAACATTGAATGAATCCATGCGTGCACCCTTGCTTTTGACACACGAACAAATACCAAACAAGTAGAAGCAAGTAACTTGTTTCTGGTACAAGGTTAAACTCGTTCACTTACCTGCACACACCTACACGTACACACATAGGCCTACATGCACACATACACACCGATACACACACACATCCACCCACACCCGCCCACACACACACACACACCACACACACACACACATATGCCCCCCAAAACCCACAAGCACCAATATACGTACATACAGACAAAATTACAAGCACACACCCATACATGCAAACACTCAAAATTGGATGAGAAAAAGTACCTTAATTTGCAAAAGAGTTGGGTTGATCTAAGTCGGCTCTTTTTTGTGTGGAATATACTGAAAGCAGACACGATATCCAACTTGGACATGCCATCTCGAAATTACTTAAAATTGACAGGTCTATTGCATAGATTGAGAATTTCTTTGAGTCTAGTAATGTCCCGGAGTAATGTTTTTAGGACTTAGCCCTCTAGAGCCAATTTCAATCGCAATTATTTTTACTTTATAGCCATAGCTCAATATCGGCAACTAAAGGGACATATTTAGTGCACTTGAAAGAATAGCCTTATCAATGCCAAATCCAAAAGAGACGGTTAACTCGTTAATGGTGGAGATTTTCCCCAAACATACAAATGTCAGGAATGAGGTTTTTGTCAGTGCATTCAGATGGAATAGTGGTAGTGCTAGGTGTGTTTTGCGTGCTCTGGCTACCAAGTAAGACAAAATATGAGGGGAACTTTCACCGCTATTGGTAAAACCTGACTCCAATGTTTTAAAAAACAAGTTCAAGGATATTGTTGTGTCTCCATGTATACCGACCTTGTTCGAGTTCTGTTTGGCAGTTACTGAGAACATGATGAAGTGTCTCACGGTAACCGCAAGCTTTGGACTTATCAAAAGACGGAAGCTTTATCCCATCTTAAATTTAGAACGTCGAAAAGATGGGTAGGACTGTTTTTCTTCCTGATTTACGTAGCGCGAATATAATCACCGCCATCTTAAAAAAAAAAGAGTCTGTGCGAAAAATATAAATGTCATAAATTCTTTTGGAGCTCCCAAAATATCACACAGGTTCTTATCCCAACAATTTGCCATTTTAAGTTCATTTAGATCTTGGACATGACGGACTATGTTAAATTTAAGACTGCCATTAAGGACCACTACCAAATTTCCACAATTACCCAGTCTTAGGTCATTAGGTCAAAAAGTCTGATGTGATGCAGGTACCTGTTTTGTCGGAGTATAATAATCCAGATCCAGATCCAGATAAACATGCCATCTTGCGGCGACCATCTTGGACGCTTAGATGTTTAACTTTATACCGTGTACAGTTGCTGCCAGAATTGTTCCGAGGTCGGCAACGCGCGCGCGCCGCAATATCTGCATAAAAGGGGTGGAGACTATCGGTAGCCTCATGCGTGATTGACCAATGGGGAGGCCAATCTACTCAAACAAGCCAATCGGCATCGCTTCCGTGTTGACGCGCGTCACGCTCGACGCACGGTAAAAAACTCTGAACAATTCTGGCAGAGAGTACGGTCGTGGGTGACATGTCTATCTGTAATGAAATTATAATGGCGGTTTCCCATAAAACAATGGCGGGCATTTTGAAATGGGCAGGACACGCTAACTCAAAATTAAACATATTTTTAGCAAATCTGTGAAAAATTTTAAAGAAGCTGATTTCAACTGATTTTGGTAGGTAAAGGTGTCAACATTTACCAAAAAAGTGAGTTATCGTAGGGGGTGGGGAAATTGGTTTTTCGGGAGTCAAAGGTCAATAACAGGGGTCAAATTTTAAAATTGATACAATCATGTTGAAAAGTATACCAAGTTATTAGTTTAATCATAAGGATTCCAAAAAGGTATAGTTTGTACTATCTGCGGCCGAAAGTTTTGGAGTTATAGGCTAAAAACAGCAAAAATCGATAAAAAGGGTAATTTTCAGTTGTACAGGGGTCAAATTTTAAAATTACTCCGATGAACCAGGGCTGCGATGAACTAAGATTGGGATTTATTAGCAATTGTTGTGTGTCGCGGAGTGCAACGAGGGCCGTTGATAAAGGCTAAGCACCGGCAAGTGACCCGGATGAGTAGACAGCCCTATATATCATTATGTTACCCAGAGAACGCAGAGAGCGTTCATCTCTAAGTATACGTTAATTTTATGTGTGTAGAGCGATTCTACGTAACAACTCACTACCAATCGGCATTAGCTTCAGCCCGAGTGATGTGCTGTTTCGGGAAAGTATATCCTTTTAAATGATCAAGACGATACTATAAACTATATCTATGTATCATAGTGTAATCGTTTACTGCATTACCATTTCACGTTAACATCCCCGCAATTTCGCAATCATTTCTTATTCTTACGGAGCAAATAATCTGCAGTTGCCCTCGTCCAAACATTATTACAGTGCTCTTGGGAGTGTCCAGTATCATCTTATATCAGCTGGGCTCACGTGGATTGATTGAAGACATTCCACTCTAAGCGAAATACGTCTTTCATCGGTTATTCTTCAAATTAAGGTAAACCTATAATTTAGCATTATTTGAGATTCAACTGTCAAATCATTGTACTAATTAGAATATTCTGCTTCTAAATTCTTTCTCTACATTCTTCTTTTTTGTTACTTTTTCTTTTAATGGCTGCCACAATTGATCAATCACTGCGTTTATACGGTATCCACGTCTCCTCCGCATTTCTTTTTCAATTTGATCTTTTTGTACCTGATCATGTGTGTTGAGGTTGAATTAATATCGGTATTTTAAACATTTAAGTGTTTGTATCAATATATCAGTATTAGTCTCTCCCACACGGTAATTTCATTTACAATGTAAATAGGGTCATAGACCTATTTTAAATTCATGTTTAGAAACATAAGCAAATATTCTCGAAGGGTTGAAGGATACGTCTGTAAAATTCACATAAGTTATTTTTTCCATCTGAAGAATTGACAAAAAAAAGAAGAAAACGGCAGTGTTCAAAGATTTATGAATCCTCATTCAATTTTGGAATTATCGATTTTCAAACTCGAAATAATATTTTTTTTTTAATTTTGAGTCATACACTCACAACTGACTCGAAATTTGCAAATCCGTGAAATTTCGAGTCACTGACTCAAAATTTTTGAAATTTCGAATTTCAAATTTGAAACAATATGATTTTTAAATTTTCTAGTCATAGACTCACAACTGATTCGAAATTTGCAAATATGTGAAAATTCGAATCACTCGAAATTTGGATTTTTTTTTTAAATTTTCGAGTTTCAAACTAGAAATAATACGATTTTTAAATTTTCGAGTCATAGGCTCACAACTGACTCGAAATTGTTACATATGTGAAATTTCGTGTCACTGACTCTAAATTCTGAGTTTCAAACTCGAATTTGGTGTTTTTTAAATTTTCGAGTCACAGACTCGCAACAAACTACACATTTTAACAACAGTTTTTGAAAACTTCCCAGAGGATGTTTTGAATCAATCCCACAATGCATTGTAATGTGCTTATTCTGTACTGTACTAAACACATGTCACTACTTAGGGATAAAAAGTGTTCCAAAAGTTTAAGAACCACAAGACAATTCATAATCATACTTCTTCTTCTTAGAGTATCCACAAGTCATTGGTAATGGCTTGTGGTGGTGTCGGGATTTATTCAACTTAGTATTGTAAGCTGATCCGGGGCCACGTGTTTCCCTGATACGGATGCTCCTAACATGATCATACTAAAATCCCTTAAGTACTAATGCTTTGTGGGCTAAAATGAGCATAAAGGTGAGGGTTTTAATGTGTTGAGAATAGGATTTTTGTGGAATCACATGACCCTAATGAGGTAAAATTTCCAAAAACTGGTGCATTGTGAGATTGACTCAATACACCCTATGGAAACTTCCTAAACTCACGAAATACACTATCGCACATTTCTACTGCACAAATAATTTTTGTGATTCAGTAATAAAAAATCTTCAACCAATATTTATAGTTTTGTCAAAATTAGTGTAAAATTTTAATGTCTTCAAGTACGGCCATACTCACCCTTTCCCCCTCCACAAAACATGCGCTTTAGATTCTCAACACCCTACTCACATACACTATCAATCCCTAGCATAAAATAATTTCCACACTTCTAATAACAAAGAGGCAAATGTTTACATGACTCGATTTTTTCAAATTTGTGATTTTTTTTAGTATCAAACTCGATACTCGAAAATTGAAACTCGAAAATCGTGACTCGAAACTCGAAAATTGAAATTCGAAAATCGTGACACGAAACTCTAAAATCGTGACTCGAAAATCGTGACTCGGAAACTGAACTCGAAAATCGTTACTCGAAACTGAAACCTATGCATTTCCTACCTGTATTTTGCCACAGCCCCCAAATTCAGCATTTTAAAACATTAGCCCACAAGTTGTTGCAACACGAAATACTACAGACTGTCCAAAAAAAATATACAATCCAAAAATTATTTTTTGGCCACAAATTTAAGTTCATATCAACTGGAGATTTACTTATTCTTTTGCAGGATTGTGCCGGCTTCATGAGATTTTTAGTTGGTGTGATTTTGGGAGTCTGGTTCATGAGTTATAGCTAATTATCCGAGACAGTTGAAAAAACCAGTTGGGCCCAGTGTCGGCTATCCGCTATAACACAGTGCCATTGAAAATAACCTTCAAGACATTCTTTATTGAAATAAAATTCTGCTTATTGTGATATAACATATTTATACGTTTTCTAATGTCGCAATTAATAAAGAGATTACGAATTCATTCCAAACAGTCTGTTGTCTCAGCTTTACGCCAGGTTTCAGCGATAGAACCCTAAAAACATCTTTGTTTAAAGTAAATTGAGACCTTGAACACAAACCACCCTTTCCTTTATTGCTCTTTTTTGGGACACTGATTTCTTAATCTATTCCTCGGCATCTTGAGGCAGCGGGGAAATAGGGGAAGGGTAAATTGTCCCTCCACATAGAGCGTTGTCCACACCATTTGTCCCTCAAAGACTGTAACTGTAGACTTGTTTCAGCAGTCAAATCCCCAAATTTCCAAGAATTTCATGATAGTGTCTCCGGAGAGTGAGTCCATATTCACCCACAACATATAATTTCTGGTGCTTCCACTGAAAAAGATATTGAAGTTCAGTGCAGGAATAATACTTACACTCTGATTGTACAATATTATTTTGTTTGAAAAGGATTAATCCCACAATGATGCTGACGCCGTTGACCTTTAGTTCTTAAACCTTCAGGTGAAACTTGTCCAAGTGGATTTTATCCTTTGTGGTCAACTGACAATATCTCCGCTTAGGTCCATCAAATTGGTGGATAAAAAGCGAGGATTTAGCTTAGGAATCTTGGTATAAATATAATGTCAAAATATTGGCAAAAATGCACGTTTCTATTTTCATAATTTTTAGTTGACTTGTATAGTTGGTATTGGGACAGTCTGTATAGGTATTGATCTGTGTTGAAATCGGGAACAGTTCGTTTTGTTTTTGCGAAAATTTTATAAAATAATTTCATAATAAAATCGCTTCCTAGATGATCCCAAGGAGTAATGGATATAAGTAATCCAATACAGTTTATTACATTTTGTTTGTTAAAATCGCCATTGCTCGCGTTAAAAAGTCATACTAAAAGTCTAAGATAATCTTCTTGTGTTTGCGTGTTTTGTAACTCAGAGGCCAATTTACAAAACAAAATATATGAATCTAATGAATACATAATTGATGATATTGTCGAAATATTAGCCATAAAGTATTGCAATATAAATGTAGATCATCTCATACCAAATTCTCCATGATATTTAGGTTCTTACTGATGTGAAGGAAAATGAAAAGACTACACGTAAAATTCGGGCAGCAACTATTAGTAGCGAGAAGTCTACATCATAACATTTTATTGATATACTCCCCGCCTAAAATTTCCGAACGAGTATAAATTACTGTATAAAAAGGGTATGTAGGTATGTAGGTGAATTAATAATAAATGCCAGGAGCGGTGTTCGCGTAATGTGTTTGCTTATGGACCTGTGTCCGTAATGCAGTGAGCACGAAGATGTGTGGAAGTTTGAGAGATTTATCGAGCTGGCTTGGCGCGTTCATGGAAAAAGCAAGTTTGACCACGTTGATGGCCATTTCAAAATCGTTCGGATTTTTTTGGAGGGGAGTATATAAGTTTGTTTTTTTTTTTTAAAAAAAGTGGGGGGGGGGGCCTTTTTTTAGGAGTAGGATATTTGTAGTTGTGTAAGGCCATTAATATAAAAATAATTTGTTTCCGTAGAGCTTCAAAGTGGGTACATATGGACCTCTTTCCAACCCTTAAGGTTGGATCATAGGCTAAGGCTTTGTGCCCAGATCTTGCTCAGATGTCACTTAATACGTTTTCAAATTCCCATAGACTTTTTATAGGGACAGAGGGAAACAATTAGGGAAATTTAAAAAAATAATAAAAACACTAAAACAAATTCCACTGTCTTGAAACTGCAAAACTATGAGAAAGAAAGTTCAATCCTTACCATAGTCAAGTTTGGACTAAATTGAAAATAGGAGATTTGATTTTATGGTCAATTTTCTGTAAGACCATTTTATCTGATGATCCTACCTTAATACAAGACTTTGCATTGTAGTTTTTCTGTAAATGTAAAAGAGTGGATTTCATTCTTTAAACAGTGACTACAGGGCCCACTCCCTTTTCATTCCAAAAAGAGTTAAAAAGCAGTGAACTCTCACGTCCTTTGAAGAATATTTTGGTAAGTTTACTCTCGATGCTTTACAAAATGATAACGTCTTTTCCAAAATGACTTTTATAGAATTGAAAAGTGCATGTTACTTCCATATTTTTTTTCAAAGACGGTAGTTGTCTCTCTTGCTGCGGAAGCCTTGAGGTCACTTTTTCGTTTTCTTTTTTATTCTTTACATTTTGAAAAGTTTATGTTCGTACGAAAAGTACATGTCAACGCACTTTAATAATACTTCTGTTTGAGACACAGGTAAGAGATATTATTCTAGGCTTTAAAAGCCACTTAATACAAAGTGTATTCCACCCAGTGTTAAGAGTACAAAACAAAGAAAAAACACCGAACAAAGAAAATACTCAAATGCATAGATTTAATGTACACACACTATTAATTGGATTTTGCTTGGGGCAGATTCCATCTGCTTACGTGCGTAAATCAATCACATGTTTTGATTGTTAAAACCAAAAAAGTATACTATTTTGATATACGGTACTGCAATATAATCCTAGAAAGTATTTTTTTCTTGTCTTATACATGCCATCATCTATTCACAATTCTCAAGCTTTACTTTACTCGGATTCAGTATGAAATATCATAATAAGCATATTACACTGCTTCATTCACTATAAAAATATCATAAACATATTACACTGCTCCATTCAGCATAAACATATTATAAAAATATTGCTCCATTTTACATGTATCATACTGAACTGCATCGTAAACAACTGGCATAACAAAACGTCGGGTGCATGTGTGCACGACGTTAAAGGCACTATCAGTGATTTATTTGCTAAATCAGAAAATCGAAAAAATAATCAAAAATCAGATTTTTGCATGTTTGTAACAAGTATAGGTATAACAACATACCCTGCAAGTGATTAGACCAAAAGCAACCCAATAAGGACAAAATCTTATATTTGGTCATTACTGTCCATATAGACACTTACTGCAACACGTAGTTGAATGGCGATTCATATCTTTCAATACTGCCGTTTTCTTCCCCCTTTTCTATCAATTTTCATTTGAAAAAATATTTTATATGAATTCTACGGACTTATCCTTCACATTTAAGCCTGTCTTGCAAATTTCAAATATTTTGACTCTTTCAGTTGAATTACTGAAAGTGCCTTTAACTTTAACACCCATTATAAGACAAATAAATTCTCACAGATTATGTGTGAAAAATACCAATATGGCAAAATTTCATAATCAAGAAAGATTGAGGGCGTTAACAAAGCGAGGCAGCGGTAAAAAATCCTACATGTTGATGTAATTGGTTTAACACATAATAACGAAATCTTAATATTTAGTATGTTATCAAGCAAAATTTGCTCATTCCAATATCTTTAGAGTTGGGCTGTTCACTCCACTCTGTTTAATGAATAGCGGTAAAATATACATGTACTCTGAACAATGTTCTAGTCTAATTATTATTTCGACATCTCTTTTGACTATATCCTTGATTTCTTGTTGAAGATCACATGTCATTTAAAATGGTCTCTAAATGATACTTTTCAAACACTTGGTGAAAAACATAACACTGTTGATAAATACTGTTAGATTATAAAAGTGACGCTTTTAACAAGATGTATCTCAATTGAATAACGAGTTTGATCACACATTATGTTCCTTGATACTTACGGTAAAAATCGGTGGCGGTACTCAGAAATTGGCATTTATATTAAAGAGATCAGCAACTTCGATATTACTGTCCTGCTGTTTAAGAAAGGTGACGTAAATAATGTTCGCAACTACCGTGGTATATCACTGATGAATTTATGTAGTAAAATCTTTGCAAGTGTTTGGAATTCACGTTTGAAGTTTTTCCTTCTCTGTTGCCCTTTGCCAAAGTCCTCAATGTAAAGAACTGCACATGGAAGTTTGCGAGGGTTTTCAAGTAATTTAGTTCTTGGCGCAAATAGCCTTAGTCAACAACCTGAAATTTTTCATTGAAAATACATGTGTTATACCTAAGCAGTAGCAGCTTTCGTTAAGACTATTCAACTTTTGGCAATGCATTTACTCCATTCAATCGTCAGGAGCCAGTTCAGTAAGATCGTAAGTGTTATTGTTTATTTGTTGACCTAGCTCGTGCTTTTCACACCGTTCGAGCAAACAAACTGTTGATGCGGCTGTTTCAAATTTGTATTTCTGGAAACTTTTATAATTATATTGTTGATATGTACAATAAATAACAACTTCTGTTATTGGTAAAAATAAAATCTTTACGCGCCATACTGGTCTGATGCAAGATAGCATGAACATTAAGACCAACATCCTTTTCAATATTTATCGCAAGTTTACATGCTTGATAAAAGTAGAGGTAAGGATTTAGTACTAAAATAATCTAATCGAAAGAAAATTACTATTTTTTGCTGATGATACTATTCTCTCTGCTGATACAGTTTATGATTACAAAACATATTAATGTTCTTGCATGTTTTTTGTGACCTATTGGGGCTGGGATATTACTTTTATGAAAATCAAAGCACTTATTTGTAGACGAAGTGGTAGAATTGCTCAACGTGAAAGGTGTTATTTAAAGGTGCGTGTTCCGATGGTCTTGGAGTTTGGGACCCCCTGATTTACCCGGAAGTAGTATCGATTTTGATATCAGATGAAAGGCCGTATTTTTCTCATTCTCGTCTTGACATTTGAGCCCTCAAATCCATTTCATAATAAACAATTCCATATAAACAAAAAACCGGCGTTTTAGTGGTTAACCATCAATATTAGCATAGTATTGAATGGGGCTTTGCAAAATGTATTATTGCGTCAACCATCAAAACCGCAAGTTTATTCCCACAATACTTGATGGGGTGTATGTGCAAGTGCCAGGCTCTCATATCAAGTAGAGAACACAATACACATAAATCGGAACAAGCACCTTAAATGGAAAAAATCAGTTCAAAATAACTAAGTACGTATAGGTGTCTTGGAATAGAATTTCCACAGCAAAAAATGATGTTAAAGCGGTGTGTATATTAACGGATCAAGCTGCTAAAACAATGGCACAGTTGCGTTTTATTTTGAGAAAGTGGAAGATTTACATATTCATTCCATTTTTAAAGTATTTAATTCAATCCGATAAAGTGTCAAGTGAACCTTCCCCTTCTACTTTGAAAATCGTTCTGCCGCCGCTGCCCATATAGTGCAATACGTGGTGAATTTGGTAGACCCAATTATGTTAGTCAGTAGTTATTAAGCATTGGTTAAGAATTATTTGTCTTCCTGAACATGCATAGATATCGGAAGGATGCATACAAAATGCTACACAGGGTTAATGAGAATGAGAATGCTATAAAATACATTTTGCTTTCGTACGGCGTTGGTTATGTATGTCTAACCCAAGAACGAGATTACACAGGCACTATCAGTGATTTGCTAAATCAGAAACTTGAA
>JAMKCH010002527.1:0-53506 GCA_023653785.1 Ophioderma brevispina | reverse complement strand
TGTTTTTATACTATTTTTCAGTTCAGGTGATGAAAAAACATATAAAAATCAACAACAATTGACTGAAATTTAGGTCGTTCGATATCGGGCGCCAGTCTTCCTTCAAGGGCAATGAACATGCCTGTAGTATGCGGTATTGTTTTAGTTACTATATTATATTTACCAGTCTGTGATGGCCCTAACTTTATTCTGTAGTTAATATATACCTTTATTTCACATTGAAACCCGTACTTTTGCCCCGCAGGATGCTAATAATTAGTGGTCATTGTGAAAATCATTAATATTGGAATGCTGGGATATTCTTTTTATTTTAATCTTAAAAAAACACCTCAATCGAGCGATATTAATAGCACTCTGGCCACTAAGTCACTAAATCGGAAACAGTATGAATCGCATTTATCTTATTTAACGGACATCCGTATTCTTTACTTAATAAAATAACAAAATAACTGATAATGTTAACATGTTTCTATTGCAAGGCGGCACATTCAAATCCTTAGACGACAAAACGTGCATTATAATTACACACCTGGTTTTGCAAGGCTGTATGACGGCTGCCGCGTGGGGTTTTCTACGTTACACTAGTCTTCTCTTATTGACACGTTACGAATCTGATCGTTCGTTCATTCGTGCAAGTCCAAATACTGTGGAAGATCCGTCTTTAACCAGCTGATAGTTTTCCTCCAGGGTGATCAGGCCTGGAATTCTCTTGGGGACTTGTAGACCTCACAAGTCATCTATGATGGGGCTAATGGTGTGATGGCTCTCACAATCGCAGTTTGGTGAAGTTCTACTCGATCTTGTGAAGGAAGTTCTTGTACGACCAACGCAGTTCTAGTCTGGTTTTGAGTTTGACCCATGCTTTCCTATCAAGGTCACAGCCTTTGGCTGCTAGATGGGGCTGTCCACAAACTGCTTTAGGTTCAAAGTAGAGGACGACCACTGCCCAAACCATCTGTCATTGATCAGGATGATCGATAGGGCTACTTTATGACTGCAGCGTCATGGACAGGGTAGCAAAGTGAGTCGTGGAATTCTCTGAGCCTCAAAGGGTGTTGGTGGTGGCACTAGGCCACCAGGTTCATCACATTCTTGGCGAGCTTGATCATCAGAAACTTCCTCCTAAGGTTTTGCAGGAGCTTGCCAGGACAGAATTGGAAGGTTTCTACAGGCGTCGCCCCAAAGGCAACATAACGCATATGATGACAATGGCTAAAGGTGCGGGCCCACACGTGGCTATGGAAAGAACACAGGATGCATGCATTATCACATGTAGTATTCTTGAAACGAATTTTCAACCAAATACAAGCTTGTATATTTTGTAATGTAACTTCATTTGTTTTATTGAAGTCAAACTGTGACTGCTGTGGCTGGTGTAATTAGTTCCATAGAATACATTGCAGTCCAAAGTTCCACGTGATTATGGGAATTTGTGACGATTGAAATCATTAAAAAACAAAAGTTGGTCATTTTTTTAAAAAATTCAAAACATTTGCGTTAATTTTATTCAAAAAAATACACACCTGAATGCAACATTTAATCACAAAAAAGGTGTGTTTAGATACAATCAATCACTTGCCTTCAAAAAAAACAAAAAAAATAAAAACGATACAATTATTATATTGTTGTTACACCGGAAAAAGAAACATAGTGTGCCAAACAAAACTCATGCAAATTTTATGTTAATTAGGTCATAAATCCGACGCAAACCCGGGATGCAAATCCTTTTTGTAACAAAAACTTTTCCAGACATCTTATATATTTAAAAAACATTAATTAAGCCAGAGAGACAAAAATCCTATATGTACTCCAAATGCGGGGTTTTTTGTTAACGGAGGCGAATTTCGCTTTAGATCTGATCCCATGTAAGCCCTTGACTAATAAAAGCAAACGTTGCTAATGAAAGAACTCGTTGATTAAAGTAAAAAGGCAACGCGTTGCTTAGCCAAAAAATCAGGAAGGTGTAAAAAGCAAACGGTGCTTCGCCACAGAAAGGAGAAAAGCAAACGTGCATAATAAAGCAAGGTGTTGCTTTTTAGCAAACGCGTTGATTAAGAAGCAACGGTTGCTTCAAGTACTACGGAAACAACGCGTGACTTTTTGACTTTATTAGTTGGCTGCTCAGCGCGTGGCTTTCCGAAAAGCAAACCATTCCTCTAAGAAAGCAACGCCTGTGTCTTGTGAGCCAATACGTTATGTCAGCCTTTTTGGCTGACACACTGTTTGGCCTTGGAATCCTTACTGTCATTTCTTGACAAGCTCTGTTTATATCTTTTTCTCTCTCTCTGAGGGGTTTTAACATTCAGGAATTCCTAAGTTGACATTGAAGTCACTATATTTTTAGCATCAACATTGTGGTGAGAAAGACGGAAAGGCCTTTTACCTCTTTCTCCATACTCGCCAAAATAGCCGTTGTCTCTCGTCAAGTGAGTCTGATATGACATGCATACAATAAGCACAAAATTGCCTATCATGCATGGTATATTATTATATTTAGTGGTAGTTTAAAAGCGGCGCCCACCAGCGGCATTTAGACTATTAAGTGTTTTTGAATCATATTTCTTCAACAGACGTTTAATAACGCCAATACATAACGCTAACAATACAAACCCGGAGGGAATCTAGATTTCCAGAGGGAGTCAATCAACCTTTTCTATATAGGGTGATAAGTTAAATATCCATTGAAATGGCGAGGACGACAAAATGGTGTGTCTGTGCTATTGATTGAGATTGTTTTGTCTGGTGAGGATAAAATCAACCAAAGTTAGGTAATTACTGAGGGTAAATATAAAATAATCCGTACAGGATGATGATAAGTTAATGTTTGGTTTTCTTGAAAGAATATTAATACAAAGAACAAAGGATTACCAAAAACAATACAATTGAGTTGAAAGTGCATTGACGGATGGATCTTTCTCCCTCTTCACCGATCAGATTTGTTTACACCCTTCTCCGAATCATTTCGCTATTGCCAGTTCTCAACAGGTAGTCCGTTTTATAACAAATATGACTCTTGCTGGAAGTATAGCGCACTACGACTTAACATTAGTGACCAAGGGGTTTTCACTCCCGTGGTGCCCAAGGGGGGGGGGAGTCCATGGGACCCCACCCCCCCCCCCAAGGAAACCACTTTCCCGAGGGAAATTTTTACACGAAATTTATACCACATGGGAAGGAGCATAAGACAACCCCAATGCAGAATAACCCCCAAAATGAGGTAGGTGCAAATTAGGGGCAAAACATTGTTAAAAAGCGCGAACGAAAATTGGGACAAAAAGGACGGAAAATTCAAATGAGCCTTGCGCTTACATCAAAAATTGTGAAAAATATTTATGTTGATATCTTTCTAGAAGACACAACCATTACTTATATTTAACCACCAAAACCAGCAAGTTTTAGGGAATCCGTATTTTTTACGGGTGTGTTGTTGAAAATACGCCCGTTCATTTTTCCCATAGAGTTTGTACAGTAACGGTTTTTTGCACGTACAGATGAACTTGTTGTTTTCAGACATAAAGGGTTAAAATTTTTTAATGTTATAAGAATTGTTTACTTACAGTATGTGGAACTTATACAGCCAAAAAAAAAATTTCTTTGGTTTCGGTTTCTTATTCTTATTTAAATAAAAAAAAATATTCTTCCAGGACTTCCGTTAGTGCCAAGTGGGAGGTTCCATGGGGACCCCCACTAATTAACTAATTAACGGCTTGGCCGATTGGAATTATTTTGGTATGAAAAAGAAGCGCATTTAAAGTCAGACAATTACAAACAATTTCGGCGCAAAAAAACCCACGCGTTTAAAGCGGCCAGCGCGAAAAAAATGTTGGGGGTCCCTAGGAGGAAACCCCCCCCCCCCGGTCACTAGTGTTAATCGTCGAGTTGAAAAGTTAGATCGTTTATAAAACGAAATTGATTATTTATTTTATTTATTTAACAAAAATACGAGAACAGGTTCCCGCTTTACATACATGAAATCAAAGCCTCACAATCAAGTATCAAACGACAAAAGTAGTTGTATTCAACGATATTACACACCTCCATGATGGGTCTTAAAAATTTAATTTCACCTCATGAAAAAGTAAACAATATGCAGTTTTAAGATAATTTTTAACGGGCTTCAAGGTCCGGTATATTATTTGTTGATTAATTGAGAAACACAATCAGCATTTTGAATTTAAACTTGAAAAGAATGTATGATCTATGGCTTTAAGCACAAGGCTTCAAGGTTTGTAAATGTAATCTTGAGTTTTCTACACAGGTGAATTTAGGTCCCAACACAAATAAGAAAGTAAACTAGATGATTTCCCAATGACCGTTAGAGTAATTATTACGCACTCCTGTTCATAATCCCTAGTTTTAAAATAGCCACTAATATAATAAAGTGCATAATGTTCCCTATGGAAATGTCATCGAAAAATCAGGGCAACTAACAGACCAGTGGCACCAGTCTTGGAGCAATTATCTAATTATATCCAAAAAATTGATCAATTAAAGGGAATGTATTAGTTTTAAGGGAAGGTCGTGAATAAAGATTGGGTTGGACCGTTTGTAGGTGTGTCCTATTCTATTAAAGGAATATGTCATGATTCTGAATATTTGGAAAAATTTGGTATGGATGGGAAAAGCTTAAGTAACGTAGATTAATATAAAATCCAAAAAATAATGTTGAAAATTGTCCACATTTGTTGAGTTTTTGCCCTTTTAATTTTCCGCCCAATAGCCTTACTCGAAAACGCTTCCGACAAATCCACCCTCGCAGGCAAATGGTGACGTCAAAGTGATGACCACCAAATTTAGTCGTTGTTGTGACCATTCATATCCCAGTGTTGCCACTTCAATAATAATTTAAACACAACGACGAAATGAACAAAATATGTCATTTCATGTAACTTTTTTTTTTTTGTCTTTTATTATTACTTCATTAATCCTCAATATTACAGTTGTCAGCAATAACAATTAGAGTCAACAAGATGTTTTGGTCAACACGTTTGAAGTCGTCCACGAGCAGAGCAAAATTGGGCGCTTTGATCATAAAGCCGTGGCGAAAAAACGACGTTTTCTTCGTATGTCAAAAAAGCACAAAAAATATAAATGCCTCTATTTTGTTATTTTTTTGTTTACATCCAAATGTTTTATTCATGTTTTCGGGATTCGTGATGCATTTGTTACATATATTTATGAGTAAGTCAAACTGAGTTGACAAAAACTTGCATATTTCCTTTAAGGTATGGGCTATGTCAAATTTCGAACGTTATCAATATCGAAAACAATACTCAAAAGAATGAGAAAATATAAAGAACCATATTGTTATACGATGGTTTTGTAACTTAAATCGACCATGTCTTCCAGACAGACAAAAAGAGGTTATTTCATATTATTGGTGGCTTTAATATCGATTTTTTTTGTCTAAAGAATGACGCACATTACAAGCCAACTCTAGTTACCGCAACCGTAATTATAATGTGCTCTTATATTTCTATATATGTATTTAATCCGACAAGAACAGAATCGACAACAGTTCAACAAAATAATATTGACTCTTTGCATAATAAATTTTAATCATCATTTAATAACCACCGATGAACATCAATTTAGCAACTATGTGACAGAGCCCCCCCTCCCCCCCGGTTAAAGTGATCATTTGCCAACTTGTTAAACTATAAAAAACAGAGCGTATTTGCATCATTTGCCAAACTCATTTGCCATATAGACACCCGAGCTGTATTATCCCCAAGCGCCACCTGTGGACCTATCAACATGATTCTACACCTCCCACTCCCAATTATACTCACCACAAATTACTATCCATCCACATTGTGAAGACATGTGAAGCCCCCCTTTTGAGCACAGATCATCCGGGGATTCTAAACACTTTTACCCAAGACACTATTGGTAACCCCCAATGAATGTCCTAGCCACTTACGCAATATACTTGTTATCCGGAAGGACAAAGATGAACATGTCTACACACCTTTTAATTAAAGTCGTATGGAACGTTTATAATTTTACCCTGCTTAATTCACCCCTTTCATGTCCTAAAACATGCTCAAGGATGACAAAAGTGTATCATCGCGATTTTGACCCCCATCCGCCCCCCGGGGTCAATGTTGCCAAAAACCCATGTGCAGACTCTTATGAAAGGTCATATTCAAACCCCCCGGCCCTAGGGTTCTGCCGCTGGACTATCTAATCCCTCTGAAAGGTTTAACAATCAAGGGCAAATTACAGGAAAATTCCCCCCAGCAGATTCTTCAGGTGTCACTTTAACATCTTCCATAACGGATCTTAATCTTAATGGGCCATTATTAATGATCGTTTCAGAAAATTCATTACAGTAAATTGCTCAGGTGGAAATGACATATGTAAAGCGAAGAAAGCAAAACTCAAGAACATTGTGGGATTCAATCCCGCGATGCTGAACGCATAACCCCGCAGACGCGCGCAAGTGGCGTAAGCCTGATTAAAACTAAAACGGGATCCGTCTGCTCATACAGTCCACGGGTAAGGGTATTTAGCCGGCTTACTTTGTTTCAGTTTGTTTAGAGGGGATATTGGACCCATTCTTTTTCACATCAGCGGGCGACAATTGAATAGTATTAATTATTAAAGAACAATATACAGATGTTTTTTTTGGGGGGGAATCTTAAAAGGAATTTATTTTATTATGAAAATAACAGTACAATTTTGGAAAAAATAAAGATGATGACGCCAGTAACGGCATTGATTGGTTTATTATTTGCTTCGGGGGACCATTCGGTAAAAATGAAGTACGTATCCCTACATTGGAAACAAACAACCGATTATCGTCATCGTACGTCGGTTTTGGAATCAGTAGGGAAAGGTTAAATTTGTACTCATCATCATCAGCCCTTTTTGTCAGTCCAGTGAGCTGGACTAAGGCTTCAACATGTTTCCATGCTGCATTTCGGCCTACCCTTCCACGCTGTCCGTAGTACGGGTTGGAAGGGACCCTGGTACCTAGAGGGATGACTGCAGGTAAACAGACCGGGATGGTCCCCTACTCTTTTCGATAAGGTCTGCAAACTTTTTACGGTGTTCAGGAATGACTCCCTGACACACGGACCCAAAAGCTTTACATAACTCTCCGAACCATGAGGCGCCGGGACCCCATTGCATACAACCCCTGCACATTTTACGCAAGGGGTGGGAGCGAGGAGAAATTCCATAATCCACACTGCTGTGCCAATTATGCAAATTACGAACTTACAGGAACCCCCTATTTGAAGTCATGACCAAGAAACACGACTCTTGCGGGGCTCGAACCCGCGGACCCCGCCCGCCGATCGATCTTATACTATGTCGACGGTTCAGCGCCTTAGCTCGGCCACCTCGCCCTGTACTGTTTAGACATAAAAACGGTTGTCTTTGGAAAAAAAATAATAGCACTTTGGGGCAGAGGGTCATGTAAAGACCTTGATTAAACATAGTCGGATTTATTATTATCGGCTCAACCCGAAGAGCAAACTGATACCTGCTACCTGACACGTGACATGGTACATGACAGTCACCACCAACTACTTTCATTCTCGTTACCGTTTAAACTACAATACGGCAAAGCAGCAAGCATTCTGATCTCCTTGTCACAAGACGTATCGAATCAAGATCAAGATGTGAGCTATACATGTGGTTCTGTAGTTAACAGACTAGTGTCAATGCATTTGAAGGCGCAGTAAGAGTAGTAGTAAAGACTATTTCAATGAAGTTCATGTACATAGTGTGGTCTTTTCAATGACGCGACTGCCGGTCATCTCAACGTAAAGACTGGCATGGCACAGCATTGCTTATAACTCGATCCATTTCCTGATCCAATTATATAGCAAACTGTTAACGTTTTGTAATCGGGGTTCTCTCTTTCTTTTACTAAGAGTCTTGGGTTGGGGTATCTCATGGTAGGTGATTGTTACCATTGGAATCAAAATGGTGATTGAGGCCAAAAACCTTACCTTGCTGCAATAACATTGGGTTCGGAATTTGACACCCTCAAATTTGTTTACATCCAGATTTCAGGTTGATGAATTGTCAGCGGTGTTGCTTTTAATTTTTGGGTTTTTTTTTTTTGCTATGAATGTACACGTTTTAAAGATGCTATATATGTTGAGGGATTTTTTTAGATTTTTCAAAATGTCGTGTCAACAACTCAGACATCTGAGGGGGCCGATAGGAAAAGGTAGAGAGTTCCACCCCCAAACCTCAAAATATCAGTAAGTTGCTTGGTTGATGTGGATTAGGTAAGTATTAAACTTACTTCTTTTCTGGGCAAGAATTCAAATTATGTACCCCCCCCCCTCATATTAATTTACATGCAACATAAAATGTATTTTTAGCTGCTCTTATTCCGTGTTTTATCAAACAAGGCCAAAATTAAATAAATTTTGTATAATGTAAAATAGAAGAGGGGGTTGGGACTGGGGGTGGGTGGGTACATATGGAAGTCTTTCCCTTTTCTTGTCAAGTCTAGTTCAGCATTTATGATCTTGAAGATCAATGATTTGTTGAGGGTGCAAATTTTGCACCATGCGGTAATAGTCCCTCGCGACGCATGACAAACAAAACCACAAAGACGGCGAGAGCGAGAGTTTGCAAGTCTAACGCGTTGACGGCGAGTTTGCAACGTTTTACAAAACGCAAGACGGCGGAGACGTTTGAAGTTCGTAACGTGATGACGTAAGTTTTTGCAAGTTTCGTAAATTTTTGACGGGAAGTTTGCAACTTTCGAAAACGCGTGTGACTGCGCGTTTGCACGTTGCAACACGAAGACAGCGAGAGTTTGCAGTGTTTCTTAATGTGGATGACGGAGTTTTTTCACAAACTTGCAAAAACTTCGCCCTAGTCGGGTGTTACAAAACTTGTAAAACTCACCGTCATCGTGTTACAAACTTGCAAAACTCGCCGTCACCTCGTTACAAACTCGCAGTCACCTGTTACAAACTCGCCGTCACCTCGTTACAACTCGCCACTTGCAGGCAAAAATGGGCGGTTTATGTCCGCTCTAGGTGCTATACTGCAGACATGAATGTGCACACAGGGGCCATTGGGGAAAGATTATTGTGCCAACCCTAGTCATGCGGCAGCCTCAATGCAATAAATTGCATGTTGAAAGCTGCGGCGAATACTGAATTTATCGGACCGTTTGTGTGTGAACATAAATGCTCATCAGGGATGCAAATTCGTAGGATGGGGTTGTGAAGTTCATGTTAGTAAAGGAACTTCTACTCATACAGAAAGCGTTCAACGGAGAGCGCGTCCATAACGAAAACGTCATTCCCATTTGATCGTATATGTAGGGTTGCAATGCAACTAGCTTCAGGTGTTGCGAAAATCAAATTTCATGGCATTCGCGAGACATCCTGCGAGAATCGATCTGTGATTATCATTCGCTCAATTTGCATCCTTGATCGACCCTAGCCATATAATTATACAGCATCAGTCTCGGGGGTTGTGGGGGATGGAAGCAATCATACTGGAGGAAGGGGAAGTTAGTGTTCAATCATGCCATAACCAGGGTTCAGCACCTAAGCCTAGGCATTGGCGGGAAAAAATCAAATTCATATAGGATGATTCGAAGATAAACTGTATTTTTCAACACGCAAAATCCTTGTCTTTGAAATTTACTAGAAGTTAGTTTTCAAAAATGGCCTCAGAAATTATACAAAAAAAATGAACACAGACACACATCTTTACCATTTCAAACGGTTTGTTAAAACAATCCAAACATTATGATAATTTTATCAACTATTTAATAGGGACGGGTCACATTTCGGATGACCATTCTGATATGCCGTCTGCTACACAAATCCCTATAGTTTGTTAGTGGTGTGCTTCCAAAAAACTTTTGGTTGAGTAACATTTCATGTAGCTCACGGTGGATTCTATGATATTGTCATGCAATGTATACAGTGGAAGACTAGGGCTCTTTCCAGTAAAGCTAATTTGGTGTACCAGCACAAGCAGGAATTACCGTTACCATGATAGTGTGCTGAATTATGCAGAAATCACAGGGCAACCTCAACGGGAAGAGTGATTTAGGAAGTCGAAGAATTGACAGGGACTATGACCCGAAATACAGTGTATGAAGGTATGAATGTCTTGTTTATTTTATGCCAATTTCATTTTTTGCACAGTAGCATGTCATCACTCTTATTGCCTGCCAAAGCCATGCAATTGGGCCTGATTGTCACCCAGTTGTGCATGAATTGTTACATCATACCCAAAGCACAGATGTATTTAAAAAAATTTAATGCATGGGAAGCTATTGGGTTACAGAAATAAGAACAAACAATTCAAAATGCATTACAATTCGGCATGACTGTGCGGCGTGATATATTCCACTGGTCGTAATAAATAGTTTTATCTTCAGTCATTAAAAACAGAATAAATTTCAGGTAGAAAAGTCAAGGATTATGACACAAAATATTACCGTATGAGCTTTCTTGTGGATGTGAAATTTACACATTTCATGAGCGTGAAGTGGAGGAATAAAGGATGCCGTCGATTGGGTCCCCCATCTTCAACTATTGTCATGAACAGGGTGGTGCCAGGGGGTGGCATGGGAATCCCTTCCCCAATTTTTTTCTTTCCTCCCCCCAGTTTGTTCCCCCCCCCCCTCCCCTGATGAAAGAAAAAAATGACAGATATTGGCCAAAATTAGCGATTTTTAGAGCAAATAATCACCATAATTAGCCAAAGTCAACGATTTTTCGGGCCAAAAATCACCAAAATTTTGGCCAAATCAGCGATTTGGGGCCAATTAGTTTAAAATCTTCAAATTTTGGATATTTGTCTCCCAGAATTTAACTTTTTCCAAAAAAAACATTTCACTTTGCCCCCTCCGTTTTCCCTTCACAGAAAATGCCTGGCGCCACCACTGGTCATGAAACTGTCCATTATTAGCTAGAGTGCATGAGCCCAACATTGTTAACTGACTTTACTTCAGTCATTGGTACATAGTGTTGTAGGACATGAGCATAGGTATAGTAAAGGTTACAACACTTAAGACAATACAAACATTTTCTCAACCTCGTACTATTTGTTGTCATTCAGGAAACTAATGGTGAGAGAAATTGTAATATGCATGGAAACTGACCAAACTCTCCACTGTCTCCTATGCCAGACAGGCATTGATTGTTTTGGAAGTGGAAAAAAACCTAGAAGAGATTTGTAGCACAAATCAACTGGCCTGCCAATGGCTTGAAATAAACAGGGGCAAGGGGCAAATTCAGTTACCCCGTGTTAAAAGACAAAATGCACCATGGTCTGAAACAAAACTGTGTACATTTGTATAGACCAGGGGAACAAATAAAATGTTAAAAACACCAAAAATTGCCTACTGGATCTGAAATCCTTATTCAAGACCTGAACTGGCTCCAGTGTTTTGCAGCCAGAGGTGCTCTTTCCATCACAAATGTGCACTGGTTTGAGACGGCCCCTACAATCGCAAATTCTGTGGACCAATTCGTATGGAGCTGAATTAAGGTGGTGATCTGTTGTATTTTTTTTTTTTTTTTTTTTTTGCTTCTTGGTGATCAAACAATTCGGCGAGGATATACGTTATGCATCGTGCAAATACAAGTTCGCCTTGCCAGTATTTTAGCCCTATTCGTCCGAGGTCATTGAAAAGCAATTCCAGTTGCCAGGACTATGGATTCTATTGTCTCAAACTGTCAAAATAAACGATTTATTTACCTGCAATGATTTCTCTCGGCCGTCTTTCCGCCGCAAAACTCCCCATTGCTTGCTTCTTATACTTTGGCCGCTTTCCCAGCATAAGACTTGAAAAAACCAAATTGATTGCTTCTCATGAATTGAGACATCAACCACGAAACACAAATTTACCGTCGCCATCTTGATTATCACCCACACATGTACACCTACCCGAAGTCCAACAGGGTTCACCCGAGGTCGACTTACGTTGGGCCCTCCAACTTTAGCAGATGTGTCAAGGTCAAATTTGCACAACCGGAAAGTAGAGCATAAATTCCGGTCAGTGCTTTGATTGACTTTAGACCGGTTGCTTGGCAGAAGACGGTGAAAAAAACAGGTGACTTTTCCGCAAGTTATATCCGTGCGGGTGGAAACTGTCCACAGTCATTGCAAAGCGGAAAACATTAAACCCCGTACTCTAATGACCTCGTACATCAGGAGACACCGATGTGTTGTTCCTATTGACCCCTCGGCCGTTTAGGTGATTGTACTTAATTAGGAGTGGACACTATTTTAGTACGGTGGTCGAAGGAAAAGTGTATTTATAGTTGGAATATACACATTGTAAAGTTATACAAACTTTTGGTCTGATTACAGTGTTGCACAATACAGAGTGCTCATTTCAATGCTCTGAAAACATGAATATGTAAATTTGTAATATTTAAAGGAGGCAATTTATGGTCCCAGCTTGCCCCCCCCCCCCAAATTCAAAACTAAAAAAGTTGAGATTTTTAGATCATCTGAAACTGTCAACATTAAAAATTCTTGTGTACTTAAATCTTACGTGCAATTTCTATCTGTAAAAATCGAAATTTTATGTATTTTCTGTCCTTAAAAGACAGACATTACATGCATAGTGGCTATGGGACTGAAAAGAAACAAGCATTTCATCATTAAAGATTAAACTGCAAGGTCGGGAACAGTTAAAAAGTTGTGAATAAGAAGATTCGGCCTGAAAACCTGAAAATTTACATAGGATGGACACTTCTGATTTAAATGCTCCTTTATTTTGTGATTCCCATCACCTCGTTTTATTAAGGTTCGCTAGATATCGTTGGAGAAAAGTCATCACCAACTTTTTAGTTTATCTGTCCTTGCGGTTTTGTCAGTGGCGTAACCACGTGTGGCAGTGTGGGCAGACTGCCCCCCCCGACACGAAATGGGGACGGAGAAGGGGTAAATGGGGACGAGAGGGGAAAAGAAGGGGAAAAGATGGGCGAAAGCGAAGAAAGTGGAAGGAGAAAGGAAAGAGAGAAGAAAAGGGGAATGAGAAGGGAAATATGAAGAAAAGGGAACAGAAGTGAAAAGAGAGAAGACAGGAGGAGAAGTACAATAGAGAAGAAATGGGAGGGAAACGGTAGGAGAATGATTAATAATCTTGTGCGGGCGTCTTCAGAATTTCTACGAACCGACTGGATAAAATATGGGTCTACCTGGCGAGCGTATCGAGCCGGAAAAATTTTGAAACTCTTCAGTCTTGCCCCCCCCCCGGGAGGCTCAGGTTGCGATAAGGCTTGCAACGCGTTGTGAAGCTCGCCACACGCTGTTGTGAAGGTTTGCAAACGCGTTGCAAAGTAATTATCTAGCAACGCCGTTTGGGGTCTATTTTAAATACGGTCATAACAGAAATTCATTGATTTTGATTGGCCGACACCACCGCACGCGTTGCTGAAATGTCGCAACGCGTTGCCGAATGTCGCAACGCGTTGCTACTTCTCGCATCGCTTTGCAGCACTACGTTATGGCCGTTTATTGGCTTGCCCTAGACGTTCATATAGAAGTCTCATTGATGCAAATGAGGTATTACAATTGATGTCCGCCCTGCGGCTGTAGGGGGTTGTGCCATGCGCTTGACCGGAATGAATATCAATAAACCTCATTTGCATCAATGGGACTCTTATATGAAACATCTACACCGCCATTGGGCTTACCGTCGGAAACTTGTGAACTCCCTAGCGTAGTGAAGATTTGTCCAAGTTCGCGTGGATCAAATGAGTTTTCTGACGTAATTTACAATGGGTCCGGCGCTGTGTGCCCAACACCACTACTAGTTTGCGATATGGCATGAGAACCAAATTGCACATAAAGCCACCGAAGAACGACCCCTGCGGGATTGAACCCGAGACCTCATTAAGGCGAGGGAAGATACGCTACGCCAATACGTTTCCCCCCAATTGCATGGGCTCTCGGATTTTGACGAGCTCCTTTTGTCAGTTGCACTATTTCCAATGATTCACCTGCCAGTTCTGAGACGCCAACTTCCATACTTATTTTTGTTGACAATACATCCATAATTTTCAAAAAACTGTTTGTTTTTTCTTCTGTTGACGGTTTTAACACAACCCAAGGTAGCTGCCTTTTTAAAATACATTTGCTGCCCTGCAGCGATCCCTTCCTAATGATTTTACTTTGAAATGTGCATGGGCAAATATCTATTTTTAAAGAAGGTCAAAATGTAAGATTGTCTTTGTAATTAATAATTTTCATTAAAATACATGTTAGTGTG
Organism: Ophioderma brevispina; assembly: GCA_023653785.1. NCBI lineage: Eukaryota > Metazoa > Echinodermata > Ophiuroidea > Amphilepidida > Ophiodermatidae > Ophioderma > Ophioderma brevispina. Next base: position 39,279 of record JAMKCH010002527.1, on the reverse strand, counting down.
TAATTTTGAAACATCAAAACACAGCATTTAAACAGTATTTAAGAAAACCTATTTTAAAGAAACAAGAGTAAAGTCATTAGAACAATATTCACATGCTCCACAAACACATGTTTTTGTTGACTGCTTTATGCATTAATTTGAAATGTGTTTCAAAAAGTTGGGTATTTGGGGGAAAATTAACCATTCTAAGAATGAACAGGTCTAAATGGTGATTCTTTCATACTGGATTAGCATACAGTGTAAGTGCAATAATGGCCGGGTTCATTTCGTGTTCACATCCTCGTTCCCTCGACTTACCTAAAACATTTTGACGCGTTCGCCTTAATAATAATATATGTGGGCCTAATCTACTTGCAAATCGATCATATGCTGATAAGCCTTGCGTGTTTGTATTTTCTGTCGTATATTGACAATTACACTTGTTCCGCCATGCGCTGTATAGCGTTGTGCAGTAGCGCCTGAAGGAAGGAATACAATCTCATTTGCATCATGGGACCTAATATAAACGTCTATACCGCCATTGGGGCATGTTACCGTCGTAACTTGTGAACTCCCTAGCGTAGTGCAGATTTGCCAAGGTCGCGTGGATCAAATTACTTTCTGACCGTAATTTTACAGTGGGCGTCGCTTGTCCAATACCAACACGTAATGGTGTGACGATATGGATGAGAAACCAAATCACATAAAGCCACCCGGAGAACGAGCCCCTGCCGGGGATTGAAGCCCGACCTCATTGGGTGAAAGTCGAGGGAAGATACGCTACGCCAATACGTCCCCCATTGCGGGGCTCTCTTGATTTTGACGAAGCTCCTTTTGTCAGTTTCACTATTTCCAATGAGTCACCTGCCAGTTCTGAGACGCCAACTTCCATACTTAATTTTTTGTTGACATCAATCCATAAGTTTTCAACTGTTTTTTTTTCTTCTGTTGACGTTGTTTACACAACCCAGGAGCCTGCTTTTTTCAAATACATTGCTGGCCTGCAGCGAATCCCTTCCCTATAGATTTTACTTTTGAAATTGCATGGGCCAAATATTAAATTTAAAGAAGGGTTCAAATGTAAGATTGTCTTATTAAAGAATTAATTTTCATTAAAATCCATGTTAAGTGTGTAATTTATGAAACAATAAAACAACAGCATTTAAACAGATTTAAAAGAAAAACCTCTTTAAAACAGAGAGCATAACAGTCATTAGAAACATATTCCAATGCTCCAAACACCTGTTTTTGTTTACTGCTTTATGCATTAATTTTGAAATGTTTTTCAAAGAAAGTTGGGTATTTGTGGGAATTAACCTATTTAAGAATGAAAGGTGCCTAAATGCGATTTCTTTCATACATGGGATTAGCATACAGTGTAGTGCAATAATGGTCGGGGTTCATTTCGTGATTCACATCCTCGTTCACCGACTTACCTCAAACAGGTTTGACGCGTAGCCTTAATAATAATATTGTGGGCCTATCCTTACTCTGCAAATTCATCATATCTGAAGACATTCGCATGTTGGTATTGGCTGTCCGTAATTGGACAGAATTTTACAGCACGGTGCCCTATGGATACCCTGTGGAATCGAATCAACTGAAATTTTGTGAATAAGCTTGTCTCAAGCATATCTAGTGAAGCATAAACAAAATCACGACGAGGATATGGAGAGGTTTCGGACTCGACTTGACGTTTTTTTTGGTAAATGTTGGTCCAATTAAGTGATGATTGTCTTTTACTACCCACAGCAATAATGACAGACTTACGGTGGTCAACGATACTTACAATTGGGTTTCCCTTAAGAGCATAGCCCGAAGCACTGGCGGTTTTGCACTTACATTCAGGGAGGGATTGGCCCTGCAGTATTGCAACGACACGTGACGGCGATCAAAATGACCAGTTTAAAACCTGTTATCGATCTGCAGCCTTTTTGAAGTTCCTCGGAAAGATTAATGACCTCGTTTTAACCTCTACACTTAATGCAATCATTAATAATTTGGACGTTCCGATGAATTGTATCGGCGTACAGTCTTGTTATTAGCAATCGGACCGCAATCTGAAAAACGACATTTAAATGCCATGGATTAAAGCAATTTAACCACCGGCAAATTCTCCTAGATTCGCCTAGGCTCTGGCATTGATAGCATGTCCCATAGCTCATCCTCTTTAGGTTGTTCGACATAACTGGCCTGTCTGACATGCGCGTCTCGTGCTCTTCATATCTGCAAGAATAGCCAAGTATGTGTGCATGCCTGGGGATTCTATCTCCCCATCCATTTTACCCCCTGGCTTGGAAAGCATAGGGGGATATGCGAGGGTGCGCCATGTCCGTATGTATGTGTGTGTATGTAGTGCATGTGTGGTCCAGTTTGGTTAAGTTTTCGTTTTTCGCGTCTCCTTCGAATAGTTTAAGTCCGATGTAAAACCAACTTGGGGTGAAGGTGCAATAGGGGTTCCTTCATTGTGGATGATGTCAAAAGGTCATTGACCAAGGTCAAAGGTCATCTGAGTCATGTTCCAGCCCAGTTTGGTTAGGTTGTGGTTCGGTTTTCGTTTTTTTCGCGTGCCTCCTTCGAAAAGTTTTAATCCGATTTAAACCAACTTGGGGTGAAGGTGCAATAGGGGGTCAAAGGTAATGTATGGGTCATTAGAGGTCAAAGGTCATGGACCAGGTCAAAGTCAACGAAGGTCAATGTTCCAGTTGTGGTTAGTTTTTGTTTTTCTGGTCGCTTTGAACAAACGGAAAAAGTTGAAGTCCTTCCATCTGTTGTTGAGGTCAAAGGTCCAATAACAAGGTCAAAAGTCAACTGTGCCACTACCACCTTGTGTAGACTGTCGCAATCTTACAGGGGGATGACGCAATTTCCTTGCTGTATTTTTCAATTTTATTTTGCTGTACGCCACTAATTCAGTAACTTGGCCACAATAGCTTTACACTATTATCTACTTATATATAATATATGTTTTATTGATCATTGATTATATTGTATCATATTGTATCATGTATTATTGAAATTTTTCAGGGAAGCAATTTTCCTCAAATCCATGATGACAAATTTTGATATTTATCCAAATGTGGTTCCTCATCAGCAGCTTTCTAAGAGTGTCGCGTGTCTCTGCTCCACATTTTCAATTAGTGTGTCTGGATTTTATTTCATAAACCAGCTCACAAACTTGATTGTACTGTCGATTCTGCCATGTGTCGGAATGCCCTTACTCAATTGGTGCTCTCTACCACATTCGTAACATCAGTAGAATCAGAAAAGACCTTAATCCTCGTGGTGCTGAACAGATTTTCCACTCACTCTATTGTTACTTCCCAGTGTGATATGCATGGGCGATTGACTCCCTCTTGTATGGCGTCTCACTTGCAGGTCTTCAGTGCTCGTGTGGTTATTATTTTGTCTACCTATGCCTATCCGAACACTTTGTTCAAGCAATGTTTATTCTCTCTGTGAGGCAAGGTCAAAACGTTCTTGGGAAACATGTCAGATCCTACTAGAAAGCACTCTAGACCCATCTTAGGAGTCAAGCGTTTACTTTGAATCTGTTGATCTTTTTAAGTCAAATGCCTTAATTTACTTAATCGCTTTCATGAATGCTATAGTTACATTCATTAAAAACTTCATTGTAGCGTTTCGCCGTTAATATACAGTTACTATCACGAGCCTTGTGCCTCCCTTCTATCTAATACCACCCGAAACTTATAACTATACCATATTTGTCATGTTCCTTAATGTTGGTGTTAAGGATCCTCTCCGAAGGCCATCTGTGAGACTGCGAATACGTAGTACGTTTTACACAATGACCCTTGGTGCCATTTGGTTCAAAACTAAAGGCACGAATTTTTCAGTTCTTATTACACAGATACAAATAGATATTGTATACGCGTTACGTGTGTATTTTTGGGACAACTATGAATTAATGACACTAGCACATAGTTGTCCCCAAAATACAAACACATATTATTTGTATTAAAAACTGAAGGTCGTCTGCAAACAATTTACAATCGTTTTTTTTTTCGTAATGCAATAATACTAATGACCATTTTATAACATATAAAAATGTCATTTAAGTGTTTTTTGTAAATAGGTCTACTCAAAGTTCTTTTGGCTAAATAGTATCATTAGAGTAAAACAAATGGGTCAACCATTTGTACATAATTACATTATCCGTTGCAAAATTTAGAGTGTAGTTGACTATTTTTAATAATTACGCCAAAAATTATATTTCGAAATTTCTGAGTCAGCCTCTAATCTTTATAATATTTATTTGCTAATACACAATGAAATTGTCCGGGACATTTCGATGTCTGCATGCATATCAAATGCCCAGATTCGATTCCTGTTTAATGTAGGAGCATTTGAACTTACTTACATTACTATAAGATTACATTATTAAAAACTTGTGAGATGCCTTAATGTCTTGAAGTCCCTGAAGGATAACCGACAGTGGATAAATATGATGTAATCCGAGCAAAGGAGTTGAGTTGGTTACACCCGGTTGAGTGAAACGCAAAAGTCCGTATTCGAAGAACAAAAATGTTTAAGCTGAAAAAAGGCACTACTATCTCCGTACTATTGATAAGAAAACATTGAATTGAAAAGGGTGGTAACAAGGACACGCGAGGAAAAGTGCATTCTTAACCTTCTGTTTTATGAACCTCGAGACTTAATTTATGGTAGTGCCTGAAAGCCGAACCTTTTGTAGCAAATAAACGGGTTGTAAATAGGCAATACATCAATTCTAACATATGCTAATATGCTAAAAGATTTGGCTGTCCTATAAATGCTCGCAATGGTCACTGTTTACATAAGCGTGTCTACCGTTTTCAGGATAATTCTAACATGCTTGAAAAATTGGTTCCGTACCTATATGAGATAATATTGATCCAGTCAGGACAACTTTCCACATAAATTAATTGGTATATACGGGCAAAATAAAATTTAAAAAAAATAGTCTAGTAGATTATGGGTTCCCATGTCCCTTTAAAACTAAATTCTAACATGATTTTAGCAAGGTATGCCATCTTCGTCAAAAATTCTGATGTTGACAAAAAAGTGAAATTGCCCAGTACCAGTACAAGGAGTCAGTGTTGGCGGCCATCTCGATTAAGAGGCCATTGAAAGGGAATATGGGGCGTTGGAGGGGCTAAAAATGAATAAAAATTTAAATAAGGAAAAAATTACCTTTCTTTGATTTGGTGACAACAATCGGAGCTTCCCGATGTTCAGTTACAGAAATATCGGTGACTGTGAAAATGTGATTAAAGGTCATTGAACTTGTAATAGTTATTGTACAGGGCCAAATTTCAAAATGCTTCAATCTGACAAATTGATGTCGGAATTGTTGGTAATGAGCATGAAAATCTGGAAATGTACAGTTTCTGCGATTTAAGGCTTCCGTTGTGGCTATTTTCTCTTAGGAAGAGACGCGTTTCACTAATTCTCATATAAAATATAATGCCAAATTTGACAAGCAGCGTAACTTTAATCCGAATTTTTTCGACCTAAATTAAACATCCTAGATAGTGCAAACTATACTTTTCTGGATATACTTTATTGGTAAAATAACTCGACATTGGGCCTGATTGGACCAGTATAGAATGTTCTTTTCATTCGCATTCTACAATGCTGAAGATACGTTATCAGCACGTAAGAAGTCCAATATGTTCCTGTATCCATTAGATAAGGGTCCTTAGGTGTCTTAACCTGACACAAACACAAGTAGCTTAGAATATAACATAATAACAATCTAGGTAGCTGCATTCATTACACAGGTCTGTCCGCCAAAGACTAGTTTTATGACCACAAAACCAAGTTCTTGGCCAAAACAAAAATGGTATGCTTCACAGAAGACAGTGGAATTGGAATCCCTTTTCTTTATTTAGATTGTAAACAAACTAGGTATTTCTAAGTTTTTAAATATTTTCTCTAAAGTTTACATGACGAACTAATAATATATTACCTTATATGGCAACTCAGGATATTAAAGCACACCGATATGCTCTGTCTGCACCATTAACATCGAATGGTTGAAACTGTTCCAGAGTACTCTACAACAAAATAGGAATATCTACAACATTTCAACTCAGTCTAGCTTTAGAAGATTTGTGAATAGATTGAACATGACACATTGGTATCTTTAGGGGTAAAATTAAGAGGTAAAGCCTATGAAAGCAATGACCATAGGAACATAGAAAAATTATCCCACGTATTTACTCGTAGTCACATGTACTAACCAACCTGTTTGACAACTTGACATTCACAATCTACCTTCGAGCTTCTATTTGAAATCCCAAATCGTATGAGGAAATGTCACCTCCGTTCCCCTGTGTTCTGAGCTGCCATTATGCGAGTGTTGCCAGACACCCCTAGGCAACACTTGTAGAAACGCTTAAACTAATTCGCATTTTCTTGATTATTATTCCCATTTGCTTTGCCGTACGTATCCTTTAAATTTATTTTTCCTTCGAGCATATGGATACATACATGATACCTGATTGCAGGAAGTAACAGTTGGGTCACTTCTCCTGTTATTCTGATATACCTTTAAAACTGGACAAAAGCCATTAAAAAGACAAGAGTCATAAGTTTTTATTTTGGTTTTATTAATACAGGTGGAAGACGGTAAAAGCGATCAAGTATGATATATATTCTTCCAAGTTGAACTGGGTGTAAAAAGTAACGTCTTAATCAGGGCAAAGGGTTATTTAACCTTTATTATTTCACTTTATACAGCCTGTCTCAAAAATGGTACAATCAGAGACTTGCTTTTTTAGACGTGAAATGGGAAGACTGATATCAGTTTAAAGACTAAGAACCATGCGTTCTAATGCTTTTTTATTTCATCTCATTTGCTTTTGGCAATCTTGAGATTAAAGGTCCATGGTCCGACCGCTAATAGCCTCGTCCCCATAGACCCCAGATTTTACCGGAAGTGGTCCAATTTTGGAGATCAGAAGAAAGCTACTATTTTTCTCATTTACCTTGTGAAATATTAGGGCTAAAGGAAGTTTGGTTTGGATGTTATGAGCAAAAATATGCCCCATTTTGGTCTACCAATATTAATTCCTTTAGAATATCATGACGAAAACAGACATTTTCTGATGTGCATTTTCGATTACAATGGAAGTGTATCGAGTATTCTTTAAAAAAATGGGTGTCTCTTCTTTGATAAACCTCTGTTACCCAATGCACCCAAATCACGCTGGACATACAGAAAATGAAAGCAAACCTAAAACTGAATGCACTTCTTGTATCCCTGAACAATTACTCTGCATTAAAAGATGCATACGTCTTCGTTGCGATATTATAATTTACATTTTGAAAGAGAAAATAAGGGAATTTATTTTCCGCAATTTAGCAGATTATCTGTTTCAATAGCACCGATTTTTTAAATTAGTCATTTGAATAACAAAGAAAGTTATATGAATAGCAAAGGGGGATTCAAAAGTTGCAACACAATCCACTATAGGAACGTTAAACGTCTGTTGGTTTGTTTGTGCATACCAGATGCTTTTGGTTTGCATTAGTAAAATGGTTAATGTTGGCGATGATGATTGAAGAAATTATGTGATAAACAAACTCTAGAATATAACACACACAAAACATTTCAGGTTGCCAGTACGTTCACATATACGAGCGATGCATATGTTTGGGTCTAATTAAAGTATTGAAATGAACTCATGCGCCAACATTGTCTGAAAATAACGCTTATAGTAAGGATTACATTCGTAGGTGGAGTTAATCTTATTGGACTAAATCTCAGTTTGCTCCATCTTGACTAAACTTTTACGCACGCTTATGAGGATGATACTCTTATTACACCTTGAAAATGAACTAGATAATTTCTTTATGAACCCAAAACAAGCAATATAACAATATAATGCTTCCATTTTGTTGTTTTTTAGTCTGTGCTTGTTTGATTGTGTTTGTTTTCTATTACGGCCTACGGTAAATGTTTAAATAATTCAATACTACCAAACAAATAATGCGGTCATGTCCATATTTATACATTGCCAATGTTGAATAGTTAACCATACTGTTGTGGTGGTGCTTACAAATGTATTTAAAATTAACAACTTTAACAAACACCCGGAAGAAAATGCTAGGGGATGTGATAGTAGATACAGATTTTTCTGTGTCAAAGGTTTCCTTGATAGACCGGACGCATGTGTGAACCATTGATGTCATTCCGCCCTTTATAATAGGTTCTCGTCTGGTGTTTAATTTTTTGATGCAAGATTTCCGGTTATATTTAGCTCAGTAAGCAAACAGGTAGATTGACTTTAGAGTCAAGTACCCTTGCGGCGTTATTTACTGCAAATTTGTTTTACTTTCATACGTCATGATGGGCAACGTCGATGTTCGATTTGTGTTTGTTATTCCTTTTTTAGCGAATACAAAATTCTAAGCCATGACCACTGCATCGTCCGGTTGTGTTTTTTAATTATTGAAAATGGTAATAAAATTTTTTTTATTTTTTTTATTTTTAACCAACTTTTATTATATTTATTTAAAAAATATAAGTAATATATGGATCTTGTGGAAACTATTGGAGAGATCTATAATGCCAATATTTTGCCCGTCCTTTTTAAATAATCAAATCATCCAAAACTGAAGAATTCAAAACCTCATATAGGCAATGTTGACTTCCTTGTGAAAGCCCCAATAGGATCCATGTCGTTGCTCTAGGCACCTCTGGGAAAGCTTCTTGTAGGCTGCAGAATGCAGAGCACTAATAAATGGGAAATGGGCTAAGTTTGGTCATCTCCGTCGCAAGTACCGTGTTTCCGTGCGTAAATAGAATAATTGATCATTCCTTCCAGGTTTTCTTCCTAATACATAGTAAATAAATCGACTTAAATTTGAAACTGTGAGGCAACAGGCATATTACATAGTAACGACTGATTCGGGTCCAAAGAACCCGCCCCCCGTTAATAAAAAGCTACAAACCTTCGTCGCGCTAATTTAACTACTGTAAATTATATGAAATGTTTGTTGGAATTGTTTTATTTTGCCACACAAATTGCAACAACGTAATCTTTTGTTAACCTAGTGGGAACTTTGCATAATTAAAAATGGATAACTCTATTGGATAAAATTTAAGCCCTGTAGATTTCTCAATTAACAAATAAAATAAATGAAAACAGGGTGTCATGAGAATTTCTGTTATTTAATCACCCATTCTAGAAATCTAGTCCCGTATTGAAGGTATATTTTTTTTTTTTTTTTTTTTTTTTTTTTTTTTTTTTTTTTTTTTTTTTTTTGGGTTTTTTTTTTTTTTTTTTTTAGTCTAATAACAAGCTGAAAGTCGTATTTTTCATTATGTGCTCGGAATTGCTATTTGAGAAACATAGCGATATCAAGCAACCGCAAATGTATTGTGTATACAGCGTGAAAACAACAAAAACGGAGCAGGATATTTTCTATGCAGTATGATTAAAAAGAAGTTTGAAAGGACGGTCCTGCGGAATGTGCTGAACACATACAGCGCGGTTAGGCCGTGTTGCTCCTAAAACCGCACACGAAGGAAAGAAGAAATTCAGATCACTGTTTGCTTACATTTATGCCAAAGCGTCCATCGAAAATGTCCCTCTTTTGTCATGAGCCAATTTCTGTACTTAGCCTGAAATCGAGTTGGTTGTACCCATATAGTGATTATTTTCCCATATATCACTTCTTAAAGAGGGTGGACCTGACTATGATTAGGGAGGTTTCCGCCAGAAAAGGCTGCACATACACGCGAAAAGTCCATATTATGTAAAGCTTAAAAAAGGTCTTTTATAAACGGATTCTCACAATGCGTTGCTTAGCCAGACAATCAGAAAAGTCAAAAACCGACCCGCGTTCTTTCTGGCACAGTACTAAGCCCTTGCTAATAAAAGCAACGTTTTGCTAATGAAAGCAACCCGTTGATTAAAGTAAAAAAGCAAACGCGTTGTTAGCCAAAAAATCAGGGAAGGTTGTAATTGTAAAAAGCAACACGGTTTGCTAGCCCAGAAAGGAGAGAAAAAGAAAAGCGTTGCTAATGAATGAAAGCAAGTGTTGCTTTTATTAGCAAAAGCCGTTGCTTAATACTGACGGGAAAAGCAACGCGTGCTTTTTCACTTTTTAGTTGGCTCTTGCCTAAGCGAAAGCAACACAGTGATAAGAAAAGCAAAGCGTCTGTGAGCAATAAGTTAGACCCTGTTGGTTTGCATCACGTTTGGCCTGGAATCTACGTCATTTCTTGACAAGCTCTTTTTTATTATCTTTTTTTCTCTCTTTGAGGTGGGTATTAACATTCATACTTCCTAAGTTTACATTAAGTTCACTATATGTTTTAGCATCACCTTTGAAAGAACGGAAAGGCACCTTTATCTTTCCATACTCGCCAAAATAGCCGTTGTCTCTCGTCAAGTGAGTCTGATAGGACATGCATACAATACGCACAATAATTGCCTATCTTGCCATGGTTATATTAGTATATATGTAGCTGTAAAAGGGCGGAGCAACCAGGGAATTTGACTATTAGTGTTTGTATCAATTTCTTCAAAAAGGCGTTTAATAACGCCAAACCATAACGCACAATGCAAACCCGGAGGGAATCTAGAGTTCCAGAGGAGTCAATCAAACCATTTTCCTATAGGGTGATAATTTAAATTATCAATTTGAAATGGTGACTGACAAAATGGGTCTGGTTGCTATTGATTTGCAGAGTTGTTTTTTCTGGTTGAGTGAATAAAATCAACCAACGTTAGGTAATTATTCAATTATAATAATAATCCGTACAGGATGATGATAAGTTAAACGTTTGTTTCTTAAAAAGTTTAATACGAACAAAAGATTACCCAAAACAATACAATTGAGTAGGAAAGTGATTGGCCGTGATTGGTCTTTTCCTCCCCTTTTCACCGATCAGATTTGGGTTTCACCACTTCTCCGATTCATTTTCGCTCTTGCAATTTCTCAACAGGTATTCCGTTTATACAAAATATTTCCATTTACTGGAAGTCATAAGCCCTACGACTGAATCCGTCCAGACAGACAAAAAGAAGGTATTTCATATTATTGGTGGTTTTAATATCAAGGGTCCTAAAAGATGACGCACATTACAAGCCCAAATCTAGTTAACACACCTTAATTATTCATGTGCTCTTATATATATATCCTTGTATTTATATATAATATATATAGATCTAAATATATATATATTATATTATTAGTAAGGACTTGATAGTTGACAAATACATTGTTGTTTACAACCCGTTGTTTCATGAAGGCCCAGCCTCGCAAGCTAGGGCCAAACCTCCACTTCATCAGAACAAAATGCAAAGTGAAGGTAGTTCACATAGAGTTCAATAAACAGTCATTAAAATTACTACCAAATTGTATAAGGTAGGCAATTAAAGTTCAGAGTGGCAGACATATTGATTACTTATAGGTGACCCCAAAGAGAGATGCTTCTTCCTGGTATACAAAGTGTTAATAGTCAGTCCTTTGTGTTCAGTGAGAAAGGTGGGTTGCACTATAATGAGGTATTGCTCATCTGAGGACAACGAGTCTGCATAGTTTGCTGGTATGGAGTAGGCCTTGCTTACTAATTATTTCCACTCGATTGAAAAGATATATTCTTTTCCTTTAAATTCCAAATATGTTCAATTAATGTTGTCGCATGCCTTTTGTCACTATTTTTAAAGCTGGCCATGTGGTTGTTGAACCTGGTTTTTGAAAGAGTTTTGCTGTTAGTCCGATGTAAGTTTCCTTATGAGGAATTGTCACAGCGGGTTACAGTTGTCTTGGTAAAACTTACCAGGGTCAAGCTTTGCTTGTAGGGGGGCAATCAAGCTCACTTACCAGTACCAAGTTTACTTCCGCTTTAAAGATCGGCTTTGCGCAAAATAGTTTTGTTGTTTGCTGTTGTTATGATTATTTCAATTGGGCATGCACAATAACTTAATTTGACGGTATTACTGTTCAAGAGTTTAGTGTAAACTATGCCGGGTGGGAAGCCACTTATCTAGCAATTTAAGAATTTTATTCCAATGTTTCCAAAACCAGGCAAAAAGGATAATTAAACATGTCTAATCAGCAAAACAGAGAAGTTCTTGAAAAACATCAGATGGAGAACATTTTCTTCCTACCCCGGCCGCTTCTCCAAAAAGACAAAGGAGGAAGAGAAACATACGGATTTCCGTCTACAAAGTCTCGCCGCAGTACCCGAGCTAAAGGAATTTGAAGATGGTATGTTAAAAATAATACAAAACGTTGAATTTCAAAAATGTGAACAACCGTTCAAAAGCGCTATCTACGGACATGAAAACTACAATGGCAGACGACACATGTTCGTTCCAGCAGATTAAAACTAATAAACTTTTATAAAGTGAAACCGGAACAATATAATGAGTTACTTGGCAAAATATAAAAGGACTACAAAAAAGCACCTGCATCAGCTGAAAAGAAAAAATATACAAACGAGGGACAAAACATCGCTATGAAAATCGAGCTCGAAGATAGAATAGATACAACAGCAAAAACGAGGCAAGTTATCACCCTGAAAGACCACAAACCAAACTTCAACAACAACCCCAGTGCAGAGACTCATAAATCCATTCCACCCAGAGATCGGTTTTAAAATCAGCAAACAGATACTGGAACGCATAAATTCTAAAGTTATTAACGCTACACGCTACAAATTCACTCAACCAATGGAAAAAAAAAAAAAAAAAAAACACATATGAGGTCCATTCGTGGTACACAAATATACAAGATAAAGCGCAACCACTTTCATTGCTCGAAGTTTGTGACTTTTACCCATCAATTACTGAATCTGTTATTCAACTGCATTGGATTTTGCATTCTACTACGATGAATCACAGACGCGGGGAAAAGCGAAGATATATTCCACGCCAAGAAATCACTACTCTACAACAACCAACCCCATGGCACCAAGCGTGAATTCTGAGTTTGATTGTCCCAAGGGTGCTTCGATGGAGCTGAGGAAACTTGGAACTTGTCGGCCTGTAAAACTTGGTCGGCAACTACAGCATATTGATATAAACTCGGTTTATATCGCGACGATGGTTCTCGCCATTTGCAGAAACACCAAGACAAGACGAAAACATCAAGAAAGAGATCTGCAAAGTATTCTCCAGAAACAGCCTTAAAAATCACCATTCGAGCCAACAAGAAAAAATGTAGATTATGCCTCGCATCATCTCGAATTACGCAAACGGATCATATAGACCTTACATGGAGGACAACAACATTCCACTCTACGTCCATAAAGACAGCAACCCCCACCACGCATAATCAAGAACAACCTGACAGCATAAACAAACGTCTCACCAAAATTTCTTCCAACGAACAAGCCTTCAAGTCAGCAACCCCACCATATCAAGAAGCGTGAAAAAAAGCGGCTACAATGAAACGCCTGGAATTCAGAAAAACCAGCATACTCAAAATAGCGACACTAAAAAACGGCAGGCGTTAAAAATAACTTGGTTTAACCCGCCATTCAGCGATAGCGTGTCAACAAACTTGAAGAAAATTCTTTAATTTGCTTATAATTGCTTCCCACCCGGACATAGTTTACACAAACGCTTGAACAGGAATACCGTCAAATTAAGTTATTGTTGCATGCCCAATGGAACAAATGATAACAGCACACAACAAAACATTTTGCGCAAAGCCGAACATCCTTCAAAGCGAGAAGTAAACTTTTGTAATTGTAAAGTGAATCTTGATGCCCCCTACAAGGCAAATGCTTGACAACTGGTATAGTTACCAAGCAACTGTAACACCCGCGTGTGACATTCTCATAATAAACTTACTATCGGACAACAGCAAACTCCTTCAAAACACGGTTCAACAACCACATGGCCAGCTTTAAAAATATGACAAAAGGCATGCGACACATTAATGAACATATTTGGAATTTAAAGGACAATAAATATTATCTTATTCAATCGAGTGGAAATTATTAGTAAGGCCAAGACCTACTCAACTACCAGCAAACTATGCAGACTTTGTCTAGAGGAGAAATACCTCATTATATTTCAACCCAACCTTTCTTCACTGAACAAAAGAAAGGACTGAACTATTTAAACACTTGTTAGACACAGGAAGAAGCTCTCGCTTGGTCAACTATAGTAACTTCATATGGCTGGCCACTCTGAACTTTAATTGCCTACTACTTATACAAAGTTATGTAATCTTATGACTTTTTATTGAACTCTATGTGTATACCTTCACTTTGCATTTTGTTCTGATGAGTGTAGGGTTTGGCCTAGCTTGCTAGGCTGGCCTTCATGAAACACGGTGTACACAAAATGTATAGTCAACTATCAAGTCCATGCTAATAATTATTTTACAGGCTCCCTCTTGTTGCACACTTTACTGTGGATGATTTACCTACTTGGATTGATATAATATTCATATATTATTTATATATATATAGATATCTCTATATATATAATATATATATATAATAAAATATTTAATCAGGCAGAATTACCGACAACAGTTTTCAACTAACAGTTAATAATTGATATAATTGGATTAATCATCAATTCATAACCTCGATTAATATCAATTCAGCAACTATTGTTACAGAGGTCAAGTGTCATTTGCCAACTACACTATAAAAACAGAGGTAAGTGATCATTTGCCAACTCATTTGCCATATTAGCAGAGTGCTAATCCCCAAAGGCACTGTGGACCCTATCATATTTTAATACTGTCCATCATTGTGAAGAATTTGAGCCCATTTGAGAAGAATCTGTGGATTCTAAAATTTTACCCCAGGACAACTGTGTTAAAATTAATTGTCCTAGATATAGCAAACTATACTTTTTAATCCGAGGACCAGATTAAACATGTCTACACACCTTTTAATTAACGCCGTATGAAACGTTTATAAATTTTACCCCTGTTAATTCACCCCTTCCCTGTCTCAAAATGCTCAAGGATGCAAAGTTGTATCATCGCGATTTTGACTCAGCTGGGGTAAATGTGCCAAAAAACCCATGTGCAGACTCTTATGCAAGGTTCATAATTCAATGCCCTATGGGTTCTGCCGCTGGACTATCTATATCCTCTGAAATGTTCTAACAATCAAGTGGAAATTTAAGGAAATTGAGATCCTCAGCATATCTCTTAGTGTCACTTTAACATCTTTACATTATACGGATCTTAACTCTAAAGGGCATATTTAATGATTGTTTTCAGAAAAAATATATTACGTTAAATTGCTCAGGTGGAAATGGCATATGTAAAGGAAGAAAGAAACACTCAGAACATTGTGGGATTCAATCCCCGCGATGCTGGATTACCAGTGCAGATCTTAACCACTCACTGGAGAAAACAAAGAGGTAATGACTTTAATCTCTCTCTCGAATGTCTCAGTGGCTGTATTATTATTTAAGAAATGAATTGTGGGCATAAAATACATGCGATGATCTAAATAAAGGATACCACCCCAAGAGAATATAAATGTAAAGGAACAAGGAAAATGTTCGGATAGAAAGTGATATATATAAACGGGAGAAGAAAACTCAATCTTGTGGGATCCGATCCCGCGACAATGGATTGTTGATTCAATTTTTTTTGGCAATTTAGCCAAGGTAACTGCTATGCCCACGAGAGAAACGAACAGATTAATGATTTCAATCTCCCTGCTTTCCCTCTTGAATACTTTATTAATTTAAGAGATGAAAATGAAATCCACCCTAGCAGGGCGTAAGACTAATTAAAACAGAAACACATTGCAGGATGACAAGAAGAATATAAAAATAAGAAAGAAATGCTCAGGTAAATCTTTTTTTTTACAAATTTGAATAATTTACATCTTTCCACCTCAAGTGATTAGACACCACTAATCTGGTTGCCGTCAAGATAAAAATCTTGGGGGGACTCCTTTTTTGCATGGCATCTGAAAAAACACTGCTTTAAAATGTCTGAAAATGGAGACAATTTTATAGTTCCCTTCCGAACTTAGTTCTGCGGGGACAAAAATACACAACCCTTTATTTAAAACAATTTTAAGATTACTTGTTATTAATTTGAAAAATAAAATATTTGCAGCTTTCAAATTGTTTTAAAGGTTTGAGATACTTCCTATAATTGTAAGTGAATCGTTATAGCCTGCAATTCCATGGTAACTGTTGATATATTTTGCACTTACCTTTAATAATGGAAGTTATGTGTTTTTAAACCCAAATTAACAAACCTGTCCTCAAAACACAGTTTTTTAGCAACAGCATCTGTCGGTACTACTACTCTGGTTGTACTACTGTATTGACCCATTGATATTTTTTCTGATTTGTCATATCTTGGAATAATCGATTAAGAAAAATTTAAGTAATTATATGTGACAAAAATTGTACAAAAAATCAAATTCTTGCAAAATAGACAATAACCCCAATTCAAAGTTATTAAAATTCATCGCATACCTTTTATGCACATGGTTTTTGGAAAAGTCTCGAAGGTTCAATGTTAAGTCGGTGCCATAATTAGTAATAAACTCCCTTGCTTAACGTTTTTGGATTCAGGCAAGCTTGGAAATTTTCACCAGTTCTGTACCCGGTGTAGAAGTAATTATAGTCCGGCTACAGCGGTAAAGAATAGGGCAACATTAGTTTCACGCTTTATTCCGGTGTCGTCTATGGAGCCCGGACTATAGCTCCCAGCGGACTATAATTACTTTCACACCGGCACCGTGAAAGTTTCTTTCAGGAAAACATGTGAACAAATTAATTATAAAAAAGTTCATGTGCTCGAAATAATGCCACAATCAACACATGTAACAATATTTATTGCCAGTGAGTTACATAACGTTTTTTCTTCTTTGAATTTAATTTGCATTAAGATTGGGTTCTTTTGTGTTCTTACGTTTTAAACCTTATTCTCACACATTTGATACCTCACATTCTGTTGATCTCTCAAACATAAAATTTATGTTCACGAATGAAAGTGACAGCCAGCCAGCCAGTCGAGATAGTACACATACGTGTAAATATGTGCTCTAAAGCAAAAGAGAAAAAACAGAGTGCATAGATTTTCAGCAGGATGTCAGGATAAATATTTGCTTTAAGTGGTTTGCGTGATAAGCTATCGGCTAACTTAACCATTTAGCTCATTTTAGTGACCCACTTTGTTCAAAGGATGCTTTAGACACGCCACATGAAGGGAAGATGCAGGTGTTTTTTTAATAATTACCATCTTAAAATCTTTAAATATAGCTAAAACAAAATACACTCTAAAAAATAAAAAAAAATAGAGTAGAAAACGGCTACAATTGTGCTATATACTATGTACTATATTGTAATATGCAAAATAATTACCTACATAATCTCTTTGGATTAGATTTAAACACACACATACACACACTGATAAAACGTGTGAACCGGGGACATGTGACATTTTCACAGGGTGGTTAAAAAGAATTTACCCCGCGTTTAAGGTGATCATTCACTCGCATCATGCAATTCCAATTGCAGCTTTCAGAACTACAAGGTTTATATATAGACAAGTACTATATTCCCGTAAATTCATGACATGACAGAACCACTCATCGCAAAGTTAGCTCACAATACCAACCACAAGATCGGGATCAACTGGCATTTTGTGAATAAGCTTGTCTCAAGGATATCTAGTGAAATATAAACAAAACAGAAGGTGCTAGAATCATGTAATTGACCTTATTGGTCCAATTAGGTGATGATTGTCTTTTACTACAGCAAATACGACAGACTTGCGGTGGTCAACGATACTTGCAATTGGGTTTCCCTTAATATTCCCGTGCACTGGCTGTTGTGACACTTACATTCATGGAGAGATTTGCCTGCAGTATTGCAACGACTACGCAAACAAAATGGCCAGTTTAACAACCTGTTATCGATCTGCAGCCTTTTTGAAGTTCCTCGGAAAGATTAATGAACTCGTTTTAACCTCTACACTTAATGCAATTTCGTGTGACTTTCCGATAAATTGTAATCGGCATACAGGTCTCGTTATAGCATCGAGACCGCAATCTGAAAAACGACATTTAAATGCCATCGATGAAGGCAATTTAACCGGCCAAATTCTCCTAGATTCTCCTAGCGCTGCATTTGATAGCATTGTCCATAACATCATACTCTCTAGGTTGTTCGACATAATTGGCCTGTCCGACAATGCACGTACTGTGCTGTTCCTAGCTGAAAGAATGACCAAAGTATGTGTGCAGTGCATGGGGATTCCATCTCAGCCCATCCATTTTTAAATTTTATTTTGCTGTACGCCATAATTCAGTACTTGGGCCACAATAGTTACTACTTTATATACATGTTATTGTATGTCGTTAAGCCAACTCTATAGGATACAAAACAAATATCGCTAATTTGTACATTGTTATTTTTTTTTTTGAAATATTTCGCAGGGGATGCAATTTTTCCAAATCCAATGTGACAAATTTGAATTATCCAAACTGTGACGTTCTCATCATGCAGCAATCTAATAGTATCGTCTGCCTCCCATATTTACAAATGTGCGTCTGGAGTTATTTCATCAAAACCAGCTCGAACTTTGAGTGTAATTGCGATTCTGCCATGTTGCGCATGCTCTTAAATTCAATTTGCTCTCTACCACATTGTAAAAAAGTAGAATGAAGTCCCTCCCCCCCGGCGAGAAAGACCCTTAATCCTCATGGTGTGGAACATATTTCTACCAAGGGGGTTGAAAACGCATTCAAAACCAGTCGTCCGTGACTGGGCGCTGACATTTTGAGTATTGCACGGAATAATTACAGTTTGGGGGCTTGTATACAACCATAATGTCAATTCGATACAAACCAATTCCGCCAAAATATCAGTGTTGGATGTTGGGTCTATTGGGTGGTTAAATATTGTCCTCCCATGGCCACACACCGAATGAAATGACACGTCAGTCGTTTGATTTAAATAAACCGCCTTAATTAATACACACACAAAAAATTAGAAAAATTAAATTATGAGAAAAAAGAGTCTGCGCACAATGATAAAGGTACAATATTATACACCTGGCACCCTCTAACACATACATTAATTTGTATAACTACCGATTAGTGTATATGCAAAGCCGGCAACCCACAGTATGTGGACGGAAGGCGGAGGCATGGCCATTGCTTTCTATTGTTGGTAACTTATGGTTTCTTTGTGGTCGGCAAAACTGCGAGACGGTGTATTCTAAGATTACGAAACGGTTTGCTCTCTATATATATATATATAGAACCTCTTTGTTTTCTACTCACTCTATTGTTACTTTCGGTAAGATATGCATGGGCGATGACTACCTATTGTAAGGCCGTCTCACTTAGGTCTCAGTGATCGTGTGGTTATTTTGTCAAACCTATGCCTATCCGAACATTTTGTCCAAGCAATGTGTTAATTCTCTCTGTGAGGGCCAGGTCACAACGTTCTTGGGGAAAAACGTGTCAGTTCCTGCTCTTCACACGCCCAGTTTAAGAAAGCCCTCTAGACCCATCTATGAGTCAAGCCTTTACTTTGGCTCGTTTGGATCTTTTTTAATTTACTAATCGCTTTCATGTATGCTATGTTGTTGTAATTGTTTGGTTTTTTTGTGTTATTGTTGGTTTTTGGACTTTTTTTAATGATTTGAAATTTCATTTAAAACACCCTGAGCCAAAAAAACCCCACACCACAGATGTATATAAGTATAGATATGTGACAGCAATGGTTGCAAACACAATTAACACACTGGTCTATGCACATTTTAGAATGCGCAAGGATATGCCCATATAGCTACATTATTCAATAGCCTTATCACACGAGGTGAGCGCGGAAATTTCAAAAGCACAAGCCCTGCAGGTGCGAGGGTGCCCGACGTGACGTTATGTATCAAACTCATGGAGAATTTCACGCCCGCTCATTGTACGTCTTAATTTAGCTCCTGAAGTGTTACTGGTGGGGAATGGATAAAAAGGTGTGCATCAGCAATGCGCCCAAGTTCAATCCCAAGATGTTCAGGGTGATAAGATCTGTTGTTCCTAACTGGGACATGAGTTGACTCGTGGGTGCAAACAAAAGGTCAGACGGTTATTATTGCTGTGGTCTGGCATCGTCTACTGGAAGGCGAGGTCTTCGTTTTTCCTTATTAATGGAAAAGTTACATCTCATGTGCAGTAGGTCCACTGTAAACGGGCCTCGACCTTTTGCCCACCCAACCAAATCATTGTGACATGAAATCCATTCATACGTTTGGATCGTATTAAATGATTCCCACGTCACAGGGGCAAACCATCCATCACTGTCATGACTGCTATGGGTGATCGATTTCCCCACCTGTGGTGCATAAACATTAGCGAGTAGGCCTGTTTTTACACCTGTTTGGAAGCCGTATTAGAAAGGTCGTTTCGGATCTTTTCAGTACCGTAGTCAACCAATTACACCACCTTAGAAGAAATACATTATCTTGGTTGTCAGCTTCTACGAAGAGTATCTGTCTAACCGTTTGTCCATGACGCCCTCTTTTTTGCCATAGAGTTAGCATTATACCCTACCAAATACCCTCTTTATAAATTAACCATTGTTTTCGGATTTTTCTGAATAGCTATCATTAAAATTCATATATGGTATTATGATAATATATTCTACATTAGAGCTTCTTCTAACCAAGAAAATCCTTGAGCACTTTTCTCGCAACAACGTGAGTTTTTCTCTGTCTTATGCGTTAAGCCAGAGTACCATGACAGGTCAGAAGGCCTATTGAAGCACTGTGTGCACGTGAATAGTAAATGAACATTAACATGTCAAGAGTAAAAACTTAAAACTTCATTGTAGCGTTTCGCCGTTAATATACACGCAGTTTACTAATCACGAGCTTGTGCCTCCCCTTCTATCTAATACCACCGCACCTTATAATTATACCATATTTTTCAGGTTTCCTTAATGCTGGTGTTAAGGATCCTCTTCGAGGCCATCTGCATAGACTGCGAATAATACGTAGTACGTTTCACACAATGACCATTGGTGCCATTTGGTTCAAAACTAAAGGCACGTAGTGTTCTGTTCTTATTACACAAATATAAATAAATATTTTTTGGACAACTATGAATTAATGACACTAACACATAGTTGTCCCCAAAAATACAAACACATATTATTTGTATTAAAAACTGAAGGTCTTCTGCAAACATTTACAATCGTTTTTATTTTTCGTAAATGCAATAATACTAATGACCATTTTATAACATATAAACTGTCATATAAGTGTTTTTTGTAAACAGGCTAACTCAAAGTTTAGTTTGGCTAAATAGTTCATTAGAGTAAAACAATGGGTCACCATTTGTACATAATTACATTATCCGTTGCAAATTAGAGTGAGTTTACTATGTTTTATATTACGCTCGCCAAAATTATTTTACGAATTTACTGAGTCAGCCTCTAATCTTTATAATATTTATTTGCTATTACACAATGAAATTTCCTGGACATTTCGATGTCTGCATGCATATCAAATGACCCAGATGCGATTCCTGTTTTAAATGTAGGAGCATTTGAACTTATTCACATTACTAAGATTTACATACAGTAATAACATTGTGAGAATCCTTAATGTCTGAAGTCCTGAAAATAACCGACAGTGATAAATATTATTCTCCGAGCATAAGGAGTTTGATTGGTTACACCCGTTTGAAGTGAATCGCATATTTCCGTAGAATAACAAACATGGTTAATGCTGAAAAAGCACTGTTATCTCCGTACTATCTTATAAACATTGAAAGGTAAAAGGACACGCAGGAAATTGCATCTAAAACCTTCTGTTTTAATGAAACTCGAGACTTACATTTATGTTTTGCCTGAAAACCAGAACTTTTAGTAGGTCAAAATCAAATTTTGTACTAGGCCAATACCCTCACTACCTGATTGCTTTGCTGTCCAAGCTTTGGCTTTTCCTATAAATGCTCTCAATGGTCACTGGTGACTAAATAAGACGTTTTAAAAACCTTTTCATGATAAATGCTAACATTGCTGAATTTGGTTTCCGACCTATATGATATAAAAATGTTGACCCAGTCAGACCAAATTTTTCGACAATAATTAAATGGTATACGGGCAAAATAAAAATTTTAAAAAATAGTCTAGTAGATTATATGGGTTTCCCATGCCCCTTAAACTAATTGTAACATATTTTGTACACACGTATGCCATCTTCGTCAAAGAATTCTGACGTTACCACCAAAATAGAAATTGCCCCAAGGGATCGTTTGGCGGCTATCTCGATTAATAGGCATTAAATGGGAAATATGGGTTAGAGGGGGCTAAAATTAATTTAAAATAGGAAACATTACCTTTCTTTTGATTTTTTTGTGCAAACAATCGGAGCTTCCGATGTTCAGTTACAGAAAAGATCGTTGAAATGTGATTAAGGTCATTGAACTTGTTAATTAGTTATTGTACCGGGCCAAATTGCAAAATGCTTCAATCTTGACAAAAGTGGTGCGAAATGTCTGGTGTGAGCATGAACAAGTTTCTACGATTTAGGGTCTTCCGTTGTGGCTATTTTCTTTTAGGGATGAGACGAGTAGTCCCTAATTCTCAAATGCAAATATGACAAGCGGTAGTTTTACATCCGAATTTTACCACCTAACTAAACATCCTAGATAGTGCAAACTATTACTGTCTGGATATACTTTATTGGTTTAAAATAAACTGACCCTTGGCCTGATTGGACCAGTAGAGAATGTTCTTCATTTGCGACTTCTCAATGCTGAAGATACGTTATCAGCACATAAGAAGTCCAATGTGTTCCTTTATCATTAGATCCATTTTTTTTGACTTGAAGTACTTAGGATGGGAATTTACAAAAAATACATAAATTGATGTTAACGTGTCCTTGCTGTGGCAACGGCGGCCATCTTGGCCTTTGATTGACAAAACTCGTGCAGATATTTCTCGGCCACTTAAAAGGCTATTTTTACCAAACCAACTCTGATAGATAAATGATGGCCCCAATTAAAAACCCTACAGAGCTTTTTCTCAATTTCCTTGGAAAGGAGTAAAATGAGGTCAAAGGTACCAATTTGGCGAAAATATGGCGTTTTTCAAACGACCAATTGCTCATGGATCGTTTATTAAAGTATATTCAAAATATGGGAATTTTCCGTCTTGTTAAGGTTATAATATAGGTTTTCATCAGTCAAGTGCCCCAAATTTCTAGTTGATAGCATGCACCATTGCTGAGAAATTTGCGCACGTAATTTGCACATAGTGCAAAACGCCAGTTTGAGGAAGGAAAGGGGCAAGAGGAAAAGAAAAAAAAACGCATTGAATGTATAAATTAAAAAACACTAATTATGCGAATTTTAAGTAAAAACATGCAAATGAGAGACCCACCAAACCTTGCTTTTCTTTGCCCCAATAAGTTTACCTGTTGAAAAATAACATTCACATTGCAAACAAACACCGTTTAAAAATACCCCAATTTGATGGCATTTTCAACTAATTTCTTAATTATCGCTCCTCAAAAACAATAAAATACATAAGAAATTTAACACACACATTTAAATAGCAGAAATTATATTTGGTTGAATTTCTCGAAAATCCATTTCAGTGAAACGGGATGCAACTTTTGAAGGGAATTTCCTATTGAAGTCAAATAAAAAGCAAATGAAAACTGAAGTTGTATAGAAGTTGAAATTGCAACAATCCTAAAGTGATTAAAAACACCCAATTTTTAAATTCACCTTCACTGCCTCCCCTTAATTACACAGGTCTGTCCGCCAAAGACTAGTTTTATGACTACAAACCCAAGTTCTTGGCCAAAACAAAAATGGTATGCTTCACAGAAGACAGTGGAATGGGAATCCCTTTTCTTCATTTAGATTGTAAACAAACTAGGTATTCCTATTTTTAGACATGTTACATGATGAATAATATATACGGCAACTCAGGATTTTAAAACACACCGATATGCTCTGTCTGCACCATTAACATCGAATGATTGAAACTGTTCCAGACTCTACAACAAAATAGCAGAAATATTATCTACATCATTTCAACTCAGTCTAGCTTTAGAAGATTTGTGAATAGATTGAACATGACACATTGCTATCTTTAGGGGTAAAATTAAGACGTAAGCCTATGAAAGCAATGACCATAGGAACATAGAAAACTTGACATTCACAATCTACCTTCGAGCTTCTATTTGAAATCCCAAATCGTATGAGGAAATGTCACCTCCGTTCCCCTGTGTTCTGAGCTGCCATTATGCGAGTGTTACCACAAACCCCCTAGGCAACACTTGTAGAAACGCTTAAACTAATTCGCATTTTCTTGATTATTATTCCCATTTGCTTTGCCGTACGTATCCTTTTAATTTATTTTTCCTTCGAGCATATGGATAGATACATGATGCCTGATTGCTGGAAGTAACAGTTGGGTCACTTCTCCAGTTATTCTGATACCTTTAAAACTGGATAAAAGCCATTAAAAAGATAAGAGTCATACTTTTTTATTTTGGTTTTATTAATACAGGTGGAAAACGGTAAAAGCGATCAAGTATGATATATATTCTTCCAAGTTGAACTGGGTGTAAAAAGTAACGTCTTAATCAGGGCAAAGGGTTATTTCACCTTTACTTTTTCACTTTATACAGCCTGTCTCAAAAATGGTACAATCAGAGACTTGCTTTTATAGACATGAAATGGGAAGACCGATATCAGTTTAAAGACTACGAATCATGCTTTCTAATGCTTTTTATTCATCTCATTTGCTTTTGGCAATCTGAGGATTTAAAGGTCCATTATTCCAACCTGTAATATGCAGATTTTACCGCGAAAATGGTCCAATTTTGGGAATCAGAAGGATGAAGTACGATTTTCTCATATACCTTGTGAATCTAGGGGCTAAAGGGTGTTTGGTTTGGATGTTATGAGCAACAAAAATGATGCCCCATTTTGGCGACCAATATTAATTCCTTTAGAATATCATCACGAAAACACTTCAAAATTTAAAAAAAAATGGCCTATTTTTTTTTTTTTTAAAAATCACACATTTTGAAGATTGGTCCAACACATTAAAAATGGGGTGTCTTTTTTTGATAAACCTCGTCACCCATGCACCAAACACGCTTGAAATACAGTAAATGATAAGCAAATCTAAAACTCAATGCACTCCTTTAACAATACTCTGAATTAAAAGATGCCTACCGGCTCGTTGCGAATATATAATTTACATTTCTTTGCGGATGAAAAATAAGGGATTTATTTTACGCCAATTTGGCACATATTTGTTTCAACAGCACCGATTTTTAATTGTAGGCTTTGAAGAACAAAGAATGTCATATGAATATCAAAGGGGGATTCAAAAGTTGCAACACAAGTTACAACACAATCCACTGTTTTTTGTATAAGTAAATGGTACGTTTGCGATTAATGGTGAAGAAATTATGTGGATAAACAAACTGAGACTAATAACACACAAAAAAACATTTCAGGTTGCCTAGTACGTTCAGATAAAAAAAGCAAGTAGTGAAAGGAACAAAATTGTATGAACTAAAGCATTAAAGTATGGGGAGTACCTTCGTAGGATAAAATTTTACGCACACTATGAGGACGATATCCCTATTTACACCTTTACGCTTGTTGTTTGTTAGGTCTGTGCTTTTTGATTGATTTGTTTTGTTCTATCGTAAGGTAAATGTTTAATTCAATACTACAAAAGGAAAATAATGCAGGGCATGTGCATATTATACAATTGCAAGTTGAATAGTTAATTCATACGTTGTGGTGGTGCTACAAATGTATTTAAAATGGAACAAATTTAACACCCTGAAGAAAATTGCTAGGGAGTGTGTAGTGATACAGATTTTCAGTTGCAAGGTTTGGTGATAAACTGAAACAAGTTATGAAACACTGATGTCATCGCCCTTTAATAATATGTTATACGTCTGGTGTTTAATTTTGATACAAGATTCCGGTATATTAGCCTCAGTAATAGCTAAACAGGTAGATTGAATTTAGAGTCAAGTACCCTGCGGCGTTATTTGTACAATGCATTTTTTTTTTTCTGTCCATACGTTCATGATGCCATAAAACGTCGGATGCTTCGATTTTTCGTTGTTCTCTATTTATCCACCAGAATACAAAACTGCTAAACAATAACACGATCGTTGTTATTTTATAAAAATGGTAATTAAGTTAAGCCAGTTGGCGGTTTTTATTAACAAACTTTGATTTTGTTTTATTAAATACATATCCGATATGGATTTGTAGGAAACCCATCGGATGAGATCGATAATGCAAATTATGTGTTTGTTTTTTCAATCCACATTAGAAATACACATACATTATAGTACACACCAGAGCTGTTGGAATAGTTACACAATGATCATGACACAGAGTACCTGCTAAATGAATTAGTATTATCTAACATACATGACATGGATCACAGTGAGAAATACTTAACACTGGTTTCACAAAAAACCAAGTACCATGTAGTGTAAAACCAGATCATGGGCGCTTTTGCCCCCTACCATAAAGGACTTGATGAAGCCTAATGAAGCCTGCGTGAAACACTATATTCAAGTGGTCAAGAATTTTTGCCAATAATTAAGGCCAATATTTTGCCGTATTTGAATAATCGATTACTCATCCAAAACTGAAAGAATTAAAACCCATATATGCAAAAGTTGACTTCCTTTTTGCATAGCCCCGTCAATAGGATCCATGTCGTTGCTCTTGGCAAGCTCTGGGAAAGCTTAGTGGAGAGAGCTGGCTAGAATGCAGGCAATATAATGTGGGAAAATGGGCTAAGTGGCATGAGTACCGTTATGCAGTACCGTGTGGGTTGCTTGTAGATGCGTCGTAAAAGATATGATCATCCTTCAAGGTTTGTTTCTACTACATGTAAATAAAAATCGACTCTAAAGTTGAAAAAACTGAGGCTGATAGGCAATATACAAAACCGATCTTATATTGGGTCAAAGAATGTTAATGTAAAGCTAAAACCTTCCGGGCGCGCTAAATAACACTGTTAGTATTATATGAAAAGTTGTTGGTAATTGTTTTTATTTTTGGCACAATTTGCAACCAAACTATCTTTGTTTGTTAACCTAGTGGGAACTTTGCATAAATCAGAATTGGGTAACGGGTATTTGGAGAAATTAACCGATAGCTCTTCTCAAAAACATCAATGCAAACAGAGTGTCATGAGAATGTCTTCATTTAATAAACCATTTCTAGAAATCTATAGTCCCGTATTGAGGTATCTTAATAACAAGACTAGAAATTCGTATTTTTCATTATGTGCTCGGATATTGCTATTTGAAAAACATTTGTAAAGCGATACAAGACCGCAAAGGTATTTGTTTATACAGCGTGAAAACAAAAACGGAGCAGGATATTTTCTATGCAGTATGATAAAACGAAGCTTGCAAGGAGGTCTTCGAATGATGAACACCTCATTACAGGGCGAGTACGCCCGTGTTGCCTCTAAAACGCCACGAAGGAAAGAAAGAATAGCTTCAGATCACCATTTTATGACAAAGCGTCCATCGAAATTTCCCATGAGCCTAATTTCGTATGTTCATTAGAGTTTGTTGTACTCCTCTAGTGATTTATTTTACACAGACACCTTGACGGGGGTGATCTGATTGTTTCCGCCGAAAAGCTCACATAACACGTCCATAGATAGTAAGCTAAAAAGGTTATAACGTATTGCTCACAAAACGCGGTTGCTTACCCAGCCAATCAGAAAAGTCAAAAGGCGACGCGTTACTTCTGACAGTATTAAGCCCTGCTAAAAGCACACGTTGCTAATGAAAGCAACCGTTGATTTAAAGTAAAATAAAGAACGGGTTGCTAGGCAAAAAATCAGGAAGGTGTAAAAGCAACACGTTGCTTAGCCAGAAAGGAGAGTAAAGGAAAGCGTTGCTAATAATCAAGTGTTGTTTATTATAGCAACGCGTGCTAATGAAAGCTACGCGTTGCTTAAGTAGTGACGTAAAGCAACGCGTTGCGTTTTGACCTTTTGACCTTTACCTTTTTCCTACTCGCCAAAACTAGCCGTGTCTCTGTCCAAGTGAAGGTCTGCAAGGACATGCATACAATACGCACAATAATTGCCTATCGTGATTGTTTGTTTTATTATTATCTTAGTGTTTACTTTAAAAGGCGGTATCGTAGACCCACCAGGGCATTAGACTATTAAGTGTTTTTGAATCAATTTCTTCACAAGAGTTTAATAACGCCCAATTACAAACGTGCTAACCAATACAAAACTGAGGGAAGGCTAGTGATTCCAGAGAAGTTCAATCAAATCTTTGTTCTTATTATAGGGTGTTGATAATTAAATATCAATTGAAATGGTCGACTGACAAAATTGTGTCTTGTGCTATTGATTCGCAGATTTGTGGTTTTGTCTTGTTTGATGGTGTAATAAAAATACAAAAGTTAGGTATATATTCAATGGTAAATATAAGAATAATCCGTACACGATGATGATAAGTTAAATGTTTGGTTTCTTTGAAAGATCAAACCAGAATAAAGATACCCAAACAATACCAATTGAGTAGGGGAAAGTGATTTGACGTGAGGGATCTTTCCCTCCGCTTTACCAGCATGTAATTGGGTTTCACCCTTCTCCGATTCATTGGGCTATTGCAATTTCTCAATAGGTATTCCGTTATACAAAACATGACTCTTGCTGGAAGTCAAAAGCACTACGACGGTAATCCGTCGAGTTGAAAAGTTATATAACTTCATAAAAATGAAATTGTATGTAGTTTAGTTTATTTATTTGATTTGTATTTATTATTTAGGTATTTATTTAGTTATTTATGTATTATTTATTATTTAAAAACAAAAAAACTAAAATTTATTTATTTCTTATTTAGTTATTTATTATATGTAAACGGGAGAAGAATACCAGGGTGTGGGATCGATTCCCGCCGACAAGAGATTGTTCGATTCAATTGTTTTGCAACTTGCCAAGGTAACTTGCTATGACTCACGAGAGAAATGATTTTAAATGCTGCCATGCTGTTCCTCTTGAATACTTAGTGAATTAACCATATTATTAATTGACAAATGAAAATGTGCAATTCCACCCTAGCAGGGCGTAAGAGCTAATTAAGAAAATGGCAACACATGCAAGGATTACAAGAAGAATATAAGAATAACAAAACAAGCTCAGGTAGGGAAATTCTAATTTTTTTACAAATTGCTAATTTGCATCTTTCCACCTCAAGTGAATCTTTTTGACACAGCTCACTAATCTGGTTGCCGTCAAATAAAAATCTTGGATGGACTACTTTTTTTGGCATTTGGGCATCTGAAAAAAACTGCTTTAAATATCTGATAAATGGAGACAAATTTATAGTCCCTTCCGACTTGTTGGCGAGAGGACGAAAAATTACACAACCCTTTTATTTAAAACACTTTAAGATTACCGTATCAATTTGTAACATAAAAATATTTGCAGCTTTCAACTTGTTAAAGGTGTGAGTATTACTTCCTAATGTTAAGTGATCAGTATTTATAGCTGCCTCCATGTCCTTTTGGATGATATTTGGCAATTAACTTTACTTAAGGAATTTATGTGAGTGTTTTACAAACCATAAGTAACCTTTCCAATGAACACGTTTGAGCAACAGCATTTCTTCGTTACTGCTTGTGGGTAATACTGTATTTGCACATGATATTTTTTTCTGATTGTTCACATCTTGGGAATAATCGATTGTTACAGAAAAATTGTTAATGGTACAGATATATGACCAAATTAATGAAGATGTCAAAGTGTAGACAAACCTTTCAATTCAAGTCATTAAATTTCATTGATACCTTTTATGCACATGGTTTTCGGAAAAAGTCTCGAATTATCAATGTATTAAGGTCGCCAATAATTAGTAATAAACTCCGTGCTTAACGTTTGGATTCAAGCACGCTTGGAAATTTTTTCACCAGTTCTGTACCCGGGTTAGATAGTAATTATTGGGTCCGGCTACAGCGGTAAAGAATAGGGAACATTAGTTTCACGCTTTATTCCTTTTGTTTGTCGTCTATGGAGCCCGGACATAGCTCCCAGCAGATCTTATAATAATTGTCACACGGCACCGTGACTTGTTTTTTCCGAAACAGTGAAACAAATATTATAAAAAAAATTTCTGTGCTCGAATAAATGCCACGAAATCAACAATGTAAACAATATTTATTGCCAGTGAGTTACCATAACGTTTTTTGTATTTGAATTTAATGCAGTGATAGTTTGGTGTTCTTTTGGTGTTTTACGTTTTAAACTTATTCTCAAACATTGATACCTCACATTTTTGCTGATTCTCTTAACCAGATAACTTAGTTCACGGAAATGAAAGTGATGAGCCAGCCCAGCCAGTCGAGGATAGTCCACAGACGTGTGAGTAATATGGCTCTAAAGCAATGAATAAAGAAAACAGAGTGCACAGATTTTCAGCAGGATTGTCAGGATAAATATTGGCTTTTAAGTGGGTTTGCGCGATAAGCTACGGCTAACTTACTATTTAGGCTCATTTTTAGTGACCCGCTTTGTTCAAAGGAGGCTTTAGACACGCCACATGAAGGGAAGAGGCAGGTGTTTGTTAGATTGAATTACCATTCTGGTAAACAAAAGGAGATCTCTGTAAAAAACACAGTAGAGTAGAAAACGGCGATATTGTTGATTATACTATGTATATAAATGTAATATGCAAAGATTAATGACCTTCATAAATCTCTTTGGATTAGATTTAAACACGGTGTGAACCGGGGTACATTTGGACATTTTAAGGGTGGCTAAAAAGAAATACTTACACCGCGTTTAAGTGTGATCATTTCACTCGCATTTCATGCAATTCCAATTGCAGCTTCCAGAACTACAATGTTTAGACAAGTACTAATTCCGTAAATTCCGACATTGACAGAAACCATCATCGCAAAGTTACCTTCATCAACTTAAGGAACCAATTAATAAACCAATCACCTGGGTTCATTTTGGGTCGCCTTTAATTCTGTCAGGACGTGATAAGTTGATTTTATCTCACAATGCGTAATGAAAGATTTAGATTGGATGCATTGGGCACACCATTGCATTCTCGCTCT
The DNA here is from genome assembly GCA_023653785.1 of Ophioderma brevispina. NCBI lineage: Eukaryota > Metazoa > Echinodermata > Ophiuroidea > Amphilepidida > Ophiodermatidae > Ophioderma > Ophioderma brevispina. Next base: position 8,222 of record JAMKCH010002527.1, on the reverse strand, counting down.
CGGATTTTGACGAAGGCTCCTTTGGTCCGTGAAACACTATTTGAAGATTGAGTGTCACCTGCCTGGTCGAGACGCCAACTTCCATAATTATTTTGGTTGACAAACACATCCATAAGTCAACTGTTGTTTTCTTTTTTTCTGTAACGTTGTTAAAAAAACAAGGTAGCTGCCTGTTTAAAATACATTGCTGCCGGCAGCGAATCCCCTTCCACCCAGACTGGATTTTTAACTTTGAAATTGCAGGTGCAAATGTTGAGATTTGTGTTTTAAAGAAGGTCAAAATGTACGATTGTCTTGTATTAAATAATTTTCATAAAATACATATTAAATGTAATTATGATGAAACCGCAAAACCACGGGCATTTAAACTAGGTGCAATAACGCTCTTAATGAATTGGTTGGCGATGAACCCATATGATTTCCGAATTGTTTTCACAAAAGCACTGTTGGCCAGCTTTGGAAGAATTTTGAAAATTATTTTTAAGACAACGTCGTTTTGCTTCGCAGTCCAACTGAAATGTTTTTTTTTTTACTGTGTGCCTAGTGATTCGAACCATAAGCTGGACATTTGGCAAACCGGCATGCTCTAGTTTTAGACTTGAAATGCCCACGACCATTCGATTCATCAAATATGGTCCCAACCTATCCGACATATGTTCGGACTAAGAAAGATTTTTATATGACCTGCCAAAAGGTGGCCAACTTCGCACGTCTTCATTATGTTGGAATCATGCTTTGAGTAATGAAGTCACCTGAGACAAGCTAGTTTTGTACATTGGCCCTATTTCAGATCACCTAGCATATTTTCAGTTGATTATTGTTTTTTAAAAACATTGCCCATCCATTGTTGATAAAACACAAATTATCTGGAAATGTACAGCATGGGGTGATTACAAATCGCCTTAATTATACTGTGAGTTGTGACTTTTAACCGATACCATTGTATGTTGTGTTGCTCTAGCCCGCTATCACAATATGCATCAGTCTTTTGGAGGATGAAGCCAGCGGCCCTATAGTGATTAATATAATTAGACGAACTTTCAAAATGAAATGAGTGAAGAGTGTATTTTTAGAATTTCCACTAAGTAGATTATTTATTCTTATATGTCGACGGGCCATGTACATAAAACCAGTGAAGAGGAACTTTACGTGAGCTTTTAGGCTTTACATCAAATCACTGAAAAGAAAAAGACATCACGCAGAGATACTTAAGCGATTATCGCAGGATACGCCTGTGGGATTTATAACTATATGCTATGACGAGGGGACACCAAATAGATAGAGTGCTACCGGGGAACGGAAAATAGAAAACATTTGTCATCATAGCTTAAAATGTGACCGTAGGGATGTGGAGTTCATTCAAAAATGTTTGTGATGACAAAATTAAAAGTTTGTGGGGGCAATTTGCACCACGGACGCATTTCAAAATTGTAGAGCCATTTAAAGCGCTAAAAACACCGAAGAAAAACGTAATTTTGGTGTAAAAAAAGGTTTCTCGAGTCATAGAGTTCATAAAACTAATTTCAATACTATTAAAATGTTTTGCATGTGCCGAGATTTCCCAAGATGGCGGACATTTTATTGGCACAACTCTTCATTTCTATTATATACCTCTGAGATGATTGTGGGTTGTCAATTAAAAATGTTTGGGTCAAGGAGTCCCTTCAATAAAAACGCAGATATTTGTTTTAAAACTGTCAGGTAAATATGCAAAGTAATGAAGTGTTTCGCATTACGTCACTATTTCCCAAAATGGTCAAATAGAGAAAAAGGCAAAATCTTTATATCTTTATGCTATACAGCACTAGGATGACGATTTGGTGACAACAGTGATGTTTTATAGGTTCAGTATGTCAACAGCCATATATTCTCAAAACTGTCAGATGGTTGTGAGTTCAATGATTCATGGTACTACCAAGGTGACATCCCAAAAATGTGACACCTTGACTCCTATATATGTTATTCTACCACAAAACATATTTGAATTGCATGCGGGAATTTTGAATATTTAGGCCTGTATTATTTAATAGATAGAAACATGATTTGTTGGTTTCAGATATGTCAAGAGTAAAATGGCCCTGAATTTCGAACATTTAAATGGTCATGGTAACGTGCACACCTATTGGTAGTCAATATTTTGCTTTTCGTTCAAGGGGGCAATTTAAAAGCGCAGTTAGGGAAGTTCCTAAGGAGGAGTTACCGAGGGATTCTGTGTTGGTAATTATCAAGCATCTGGGTTTACTTCATTTTACACTTGGCCGCATTAAGCCGGACATTGTGCCAATAAGATGAACACTCTGGGTCACTTGTGTTGAAAATTTGGGTTATCGTGGAAAAAAAAGTGACAAATGCAAAAAAAACCCTTTATATTCATCCTACAGTTTTTGGGAATAGTTCTTATTGAACTCCTTGACCAGAAAAAAAAAACTAATGTTGAACCAAAATATCGTCTCGGTTATATAATAGAAAATAATTTACGTCTCCTTTGACGAGATGCGCCCCATCTTGAAAAAAATACCCGTGTATATAAATTTCCATGATGAGGGACAATTCTGCAATTGTATATTGAACCTCTGGACCCAGACAAACAGACAATTCCGGACATAAGTCACCATAGTAGTGTTATTACTTTAAAATGGAGGCATTTTGACGAAAATGCTGGTGATGTAAAATTGCCACTCACTCTAATTTTTGTCTACGTTGTTTTCGGGAAATACAAACCCATTGATCAATTTGAGTATGATTGCAACATGTTATTATTCCGGCCTGGGTTGGTAGAAATCTAAGGCACATTTTCACCTGATGCTGCAGCAATAAGCGAATATTGTCTGCGGATTCTGCTGGCATCCCAAGGGTACCCCGAATGTCCATAGGTACGTAATCCACGGTAAAATTCGGGAATAAAATAATTTGAAAGGGGGGGAAGAACTCTGCAACATGTCGCCCGATGTATATTAAAGTAACGTTAAAATAATTATTTTTATTCTTTTAGTACAAATAAAGGATTTATTGCACCAATGAAATGACGCAACAAGCGAAATAGTCTAAAGGTTGTTCTTAATTATATTCCGATAAAATCAAGTTAAGAACATAAATCAAGAGGCAACCATATTACGATAGTCCCGACTCTGAGTGTGTTTTAAGGCGCATATTGTTATAAACCGGTACTTTGCTTGCACTTCCTGAGTCAAGGTCAAATGTAATGCCAAATGCTCAAACATAAATGCACATGAGTTGTATGTGTAGAACTCGACGCATGTAGGAAATTTCAGCGTTTATTACGATTTAAAGATTTTGGGATTGCTCACTTTATCTTAGATGTACGCCTCCAGCTTTATACGATGCCCATAAAGAAAATTATCGACTACCGGCTGATGAAGCGCAGTTGCACTTAGATTGTGAATGACAACGAAAAAAAAGTATTACAAAAGCCAAAATTTATTCATTTCCATCGTATCGTATGATTTGCTTTTTTTTTCGATTTAACCACATTGCATTACAAACATTAAGCTCTTCCTATCGTGTCCAAACACTGTTGTCTCAAATATTATCCAGCAGAGATGGGTACAAAGTTGGCTGCTTCAATGAATCCGCGCAACAAGTCCTTGTTTGTGCATTGTTGCCTCAGCAGTGGGCAGACCAAGAGATGCTTCCATTGTTCTGTGGTTGCCGTTCCACAAACACAGGTTTCCTTCCATCAGGTAGTGTGCCTATCTGCTTCCAGATTAGACCCACTTCTTGGCGGCAAGGAAACTTAGATCGGCAAATCTGGTTCTCATCTGTTGAGACATCAGCAATTCAGCCCATGAGGAGTAGCTCCTGATGGAGAGAGGCTGACACAAGGTTCAATTTATTCAGATGTTACTTGGTGATGGCAAGTTTTCTTTCCCACAAGCGACTCTCTTCACCTCCTTCGAGACTGTTCTAAGAGGTTGGACTTTGTTAAGAAAACTCTCTCTGGATTTAGGCTGGTGGCAGCAGGATCTGTCCAGAATAGGGTGCTTCACCTTCATGAGATATTGGACGGCTTACGCCTTGCATGCTCGTACGCTACGACGGATTGTACGGTGGAGCATTCATGCTAGGATGATAGTTTATCCGTTGTGTTGGACGGAGCATCATGTGATAAGCCGGTAGGGGGGCATTAAATGCTGAATCAAGATCTTGGCATGGGTTGATCTTTAACATATAGGACGGACATCCTTACACATGAAGGGTAGCACAGGGCAGTGCCGTCGTCTTAGGTTATGGGGCGGGCAAGCGCCCATCTTGTGCCAGTGAGTTTGTTCAAGATGTTATTGCTTGTGAGATATTTACTCTTCGTCTTCTCGCTGTGGGTCTTATAAGAAAGGAGGGGGCAAGGTAACTCCTAGGTAGACAGGGTTGTCACAGTGGCTCCATGGGTGTTCCAGATCAGGTACCTTTAAGCTGACGTTTGGCTTCGCGGTTACGTAGATGGAAACACACACCTGTGTCTTAGATGGATAGCAAGTAGGTGGTTTTCCTAATAAAAGGAGTGAGTTCATCCAAAACTTTGGAGAGTATCTCCTCCTCAACAACTGTGAAGTGGAGCGCTTCTTGTGCGCTAATCCCAAGATCGTCGGCATAAAATAAAAACGAAGGTTCCTGCACTCTAGGTTGGTCGTTGGATAGATGTTTGAACATGAGAGGTGCAAGCACAATCCCTTGTGGTATAGAGCATTCCTTGAGCCTAAGCCATCGGCTCTCTTCGCTCCTAGACTGAACAAAGAACATAGGTTTGCCAGCAATCCTCGGATCAGCTCAGTAAAGCGGATGTGCCTTGCGTAATTTCCGAATCTTTTATGGAGTAGGATCTGTGATTAACAGTAACATTAAAGCACTATTAGCACATCTTTTTGAAGGGCGCCCCCAAAGTTTTCAACAATTTGGAGATTTTACACGGTTCCATTGGTAATGGCTAGTAAAACTAACCTGTGAATGGTTAAGCTCGAAAATTGTCTATGTGTCACAAACGTATGAATTTTGTACTAGAATAATTATTATCGGGGATAACGATAATAATTCAACGGCGTGCTGGAACGGCCTTTCCGATGTGAAATAGCGCCATGTTACGTGTCCGCTCACCCAGTTAGGGTGTTGTTTTAATAGTTTGGGCAAGTAAAGTTAGAGGTTATTTTCTCGAGGTGGCATTATTCATCATGGGCGGACATAAACGCAGTTTCCAGATCTGGCCGTAAGTCCAATTGGGATCCCAATTCTAAATTACAAAAATCGCGTATTGTGTGATAAATACGCATTTTTTAGCCATCTCGTCGAAGGTAGGTATAGTTTCCCTAGAACAATTACAAACGATAATGTCCTGCCAAAAAAATATAAATTTTGAAAATTGGGCGGCCGCTCTTCAAAAAATGTGCCAATATTGCGTTAAGCAATTGAATATGTATATGATATTAACTCTTGCCCGTTATCAAAAGCGGCGTCTCTCTGATGGTTAGTGACGGCCATTAAGTCATAATGGGTTCGCCTAATGCGTGATGCAAAGCAAACATTCTTTTCGCCGGTGTCAGGCCATACGATAGGCGCACGCGCTAAAATTTTGGCGGAGGAGACAGGGCGCGCGCTTTGTAAAGACCGTAAACCGCTGTCTTACCCCATGCAAATTGTCGCTTTTATTTTTAGAGCAGATTCAAACAATGGCGACAACAATTTGACAAATGATATAAGTAGGGTACATGCAGAGCTATTACCTCCGCAAAAAATCCGAAAATCCATTTGCGGGAATCTTGCCATATAGGCCTGCCAAGGTCATAATTTGTATGAAATAGCGCCTTAGATGCATATTTTCCCATAGAAAGACGTGCAAAACTAGATTTTTATGAAAATAATATTTGCCCGCAATGAAATATTTCATCAAATTCACAGGAATATAGTTAGTGGCATGAATATCCAAATCAGTTGTCAAAATGTGTAGCCGTGATATTTTGTTTTATCGTCGTTTTGTCATAATAAATGAGACTTTCAAACAGCTGTGCGTAAAAAACTGTTAGTTTTTAACGAAACGGCCAGTTCGTATTTTTCCCTCTTATTATCTCATTTATTTGGGTAATTAGAACAGAAATAAAGAGTGCGATATCCATGTTTATGCCGCCGCTTCGGCCTCGCCCATTATATGTTTTTACTTGTTTCGGACACATATTCTTGCATAAACATGAACATTACCTTGTTATTCTTAAATATACCATTCCTTCCTTTAAAATGCCGTTCTTTATCCTAGATCAATGAAGTGTAGTTCCATACAGGCATCTCAGGAGAAGTACTCCACTTATATCCTTTAAAAGACGGATACAAAATTACAATTTTTTCGCGTAAATGTTAATGTGTCTCTATGAATTTCTTGTTGAAAAAATGGTGATATATGGTCTTTGTCTTGAGAAGCCTTTCCGGGCGTTAGGAAGGTGGTTTTGAGTGCGTCTTGGATTTAATATTTTAAGAAACCACAGAGAGTAAACAGTCATTAGAAAACACACTCCAACAATGCCTCCAAAACAATGTTTGTTTTGTTTGGTTGAACATTTATGAAACATTAATTTTAAATGTTTTCAAAAAGTAGGGTATTTAGGAAATTAACCTATTCTAAGAATACAAAGTCCAAACATGGTGATTATTTCACCATGAGGTTTAGCATAACAGTGTTGTGCATTAATGGACGGATTCATTTCGTGGATTCACAACCTCGTTCACCGACTTACCTAAAAAAAACGTTCAGAATTCATATCGGTCTTGACGCGCGTTAGCCTTAACATTAAATATATCGTCGTAGGTTCTGGATACTGTCGAATCAGCATTAAATGCTAGTTCTGAGAACAGGAAAACGGCCGTTTGAAAGTTTGAGTTACTTATTGAATGCGTAAATTAATAAATAAAAGGAAATGGCTATTTTAAGTGGGGTATGTTAAGAAATGAATGGTTAATAATGACCGACAATATTAAAAATACCAAGAAACAACTGTTTTCTTATCAAAATGGCCACTGAACATGAAGGTGAGTTGACAGTTTGTCAAAACCCAAATTTTTTTCGCTGCTGTTCTAAGAGTCGAATACGTAATCGACTGCATGAAACCCGTTTGATTTCTAATGTTGGTATTGGTGAGTGAGGATTACTATAGCTACGGGTTTTTACTATGTTAAATGATGATGCCGATGATGCCACGATTATAAGAATAACGATGGCGGTGCATGATGGTGGCAATCTGATAAAATAAGGGGAAACATCGAAGGCTTGACGACGATAATTGATGATACTTGATCGATGATGATGATGATGATGATGATGATGATGATGTGATGTGATGATGATGATGATTGATGATGATGATGACGATGACCGGAGGACGGAACGATGATGATGATGCCGACGTGACGATTGTGTCTGATGATGAGAAAACGAACGCGACGACGTTTGACAATGTCTATTGCATGCGTGTTATTTACAACAAGGTAAATTGTATACAAAACGACTTACAAAGCGGTTTTTTGTTTTTTTTTTAAAAGGTGAAATATCACTGTTGCATATAGTTGTTGTAAATTGTAAAATATAGCGCAGGCATCAGCAGCCAGATTGACCACGATGACCAACGAAATCAGGGAAAAATTACACCCTCTTACAAATTTGGCTTCCGTGAAATAATATCATAATTAGTCGCAGATGTTTTTTAACTCATTCTTTGCCAGAAAAAAAACATAAAGTTCAGGAGTAAAGAGTAAATACGTTAGCAAGAAAGAACACAAACATGTAGTGCATTTTTTTATATGAAAAATGAATTTTTAGTTAATTAGAAAAATATGAAAAAAAACCCCTGATTTCTTTGAAAATTAAAAATGTTTAAAAGTAACTGGATGTGTCATAACTCTAAAGTTTTGGAGGATAAAATGGTAATACAACTTAATAACAACCCTATTTTTCTCGTTTCTTAAATTTCTCAGGACATTATAGTTCCCATCTTTTAAAGTAATACAGCGCTTTTAAATAGATACAAAATTGAAAACGAATTAAATTAACAAGCTAAATGGGTTAATATACTCTAAATAACATACTCGAAAACATATTTTGAGGGCAATAACGCTGATACAACAACTTCCAAGAAAAGATCAATTTGTTCCTGAAAGCGAGTCGTTTATTTAATGATTGTACTATATAGTAATTATTTACGTTTGCAGAATATCCAAGTTAACACCAAGAA